>JAXGGA010013001.1:0-36740 GCA_038373865.1 Uloborus plumipes
CTTTCATGCTTTTATCACAAAATGCAGTTTCCGGCTATATTTTGGACCATAGCCCCTCTACTACTGGAAGAAGAACGAAACAAAAATAAGTATGAACACGTAACCATGGTAACAACATGAAAAGTTGATTTCCGTTGATAAAATAATTCTTTTCATCTTTCTTTTCAGACAAATTTTATTATCGAGCTGAACCATTTTAGAATCGTTTGGCTTGCTTTACTGAAGGTAAGCCTTGAATTTCGGGATTCTAAAAACAATTATTACAGCTCTCCTGATGATCGTAGAAACTTCGAAAAAACTTCATTTTGTGCAGAAAATTTCAAGCTTTCGAATGACATAAGACTTGAAAATGTGTATGAAATATTTCTTCCCTATTTTATCGAATTTCCGCTAAGAATTCGAATAGAAAAAGAACGAAATGGAATGTTCGAAAAATCGCTTCGAGGTGCAAAACTACATGCTACAAACTAATTTTGTGCCAAGTGGCGTGAAAATCGACCGAACGGTTTTGGCGCTACGCGCGTAACAGACAGAAAGACAGACCCACCTTCAGCTTTATTATTAGTAGAGATAGAGAAGAGATAGAGAAGTGAAAGCGAAAATTCTGCTCTTTTTCACATAAAATTTTATCAGATGTCTTTAAACAGTTTTCTCTAAATTACTTATTTCCTTAGCTTGATTTTAAAATATGATACTTTTTTAAAACGCTTGATGTTCTTTAGAGGTCATCTGTTTTACGAAGCTAATTATACTATAAAGTCATCCAATTAAATGTCTAAAACAACGACCAACATTAAGGCACAAAATATTAAATCATCCTAAATAAAAATACAGTATGATAATATCAGTCGGAAGGACATCAGAGATATTACGTCCAAGAACATCGATTTTTACTAAATAATTTTTCACAATTTAATGAACAAAAACCACCTGCTTCACGAGGCGGATACCACACACGCGAGCGCATTCAACTGAGAATACAGAAGTTGCCTTTTTGATTTCCGGCTACTTTGTCATCCTGGTATAATTCGTTGTCGTGGAAGCACATCTGCTGGTGGATTCTTCGGACCCGGATCCGATCCGGAAAAGTCAAATCGAAATTTCCGGCTCTGAATTTTGTATGGAGAGGAAATGGGAATGACATATCTTGTGGGCATAAACAGAACCATAACTATCTTCAAGAGATCCGGGTCCTGGTGACATGTCCCCTGCGAAATCGCGTGAGGCGGCTCAAATCGTTAACGTTTATGCACAAATCGTGGACAATAACGGTTGGTTTTTTAAAAATATTGTACATGTTATTCTGAGTCGAAGTTGTAGGAGGATAAAAAATGAGAGAGAGAGAGAGAGAGAGAAGTTGAAAACAGCAGGAAATTCTATGCTGCATTTAACGAGTAATGGGATGTACTGACACGTTAATATTTAAATATTTAGATTTCCAATGTTTTCGACAGGCATTTGTTTTCAAAATCTGTAGCTGTAATTATACATTAAAATTTGCAAATAGCAGAGAAACTAGTTTTTTTCCTGAACATCTGCAACTAGAATTGCGTATTAAAAATGTAATGATTGCATTACTGCGTTGCATGAATTTTCCCCTGGTACTCGTATTTTAGAATAATCTTTAATTTAATGATGTGCATTGATATATTGGTAGAATGTTGACAATAATAAGCAGTAGTGTCACTAAGAGGAAGTGAGAAGGGCGGTCTCTAATAGGGGTTACACCCAAAATGAATTAAGGAGTTTATGAAAAATATAGATACTTGAACGCTGAAATTTTACCCAAAAAATCTTAAATTACATTTAATCTGTCAAATTTCAATGAAAATGGAGCGTGACGTTTCTAGGAAGGCAAGTAAGGGATGTGATTCATTCTGATTTGATTTTTATTCATTTGAGCTTCTGACATTTAGTATTTGAAAAGATGGTCAAGCATATAAATGTAATATTTAAAAAATCTAAATGATATTTCTTTCGATCTTCCACAATCCTGAAGTTTTATTTAAAATTATAGGCGTGAAAGCCTGCCTGACTAAAAAATCGTAGTTTTTATTTTCAATATGTAAAATACGCCAGTTTTTACATGTAATTTTTTCTGATTACATACTGCTTTAGAATATAAGCGTTGAAATATAAGCGTCCCCCCAAGCTTAATGGCGCAAATTCTCCCCCAAAATTTTTCACAACTCTCTTGTCCTTTTTAATTTTTATTTTTAACCCTCTTTATCATTTTATTTGTTTTTAAAAATATTATTGTTTTCTTATTTTAAATATTATTTACTATTTTTTACATTAAATTTATTTATTTTTTAAAATATTATTCATTTATTTATTTAAATTATAACTATTATTTTTTTATATATCATTTATTTTTTAAAAGTACTAATTATGCGCAGAATAGAATCGCTTTTTTCCCTTCCAGACATTCCAATCACATACACACACACAAAATAAATAAATAAATAAATAAAAAATAAAAATAAAGAAATAAAAAAATAATTTAAATAAAAAAATAAATTAATGAATAATTTAAATTAAGAAAAAACAGTAAATAATTTAAATTAAAAAAAATTAATAAATAATTTAAATAAATAAATAAATTAGTTAAAAAAAATCTCCCCCAAAAATTTTCATTGCGCAACTTACGCCATAATCCCTCGCTGTGGGCACCCCTGCTCCGTGCTTCCGTATGTAAGAAGTAAATTTGAAGATTCAAGACACATATTTCTTAAAACGAATATATACTTTCGTTAATTGCATCAAAAAAGGCATTGGTAAAATCTACTTTTGTCAGGCATGTAAGTGCGATTAAACATATTATTCTGAACATATTATTCTGTCATAACTTGAGAAAATAATGTTCTATTTTAAGCTAACTCGTTTTTAAATTTGAAAATTAAAGTGAGAGATTTCTTTCTAATCTTAAAGATTTCATTTTGATGGAGCAGTAACAGTCTTGCACCAGACATGTAATTGCGATTTAAGAAACATTTTAATCAATAACTCACACACTAAGTATCGATATTCGTAGATGATCTAGTTACAATTTTTGATATTATAACACCTTTAATCTATATAATAGCATCTTGAAAACACTTGAATATTATTTAACTTAACTTTATCGCTGTGTAAAATAATATCCAAGAAGATAAATTTGTAAGTTTCTAAAATATAAAGCTCAATTTTTCGAATTAATCAAAAATAGCAATGAAATAAAAATAAGAATCAAGAAAACTAAATTTTATTTGCCACAAAGAAGTAATCCTGGGAAATTTGATATAAATTTCAACAGCTGAACACAAACGGTACTTCTGAAGTAGTCTTGGTATAAATTTAGTAAATTATTTCAGTGAAAAACGAAAACTTAATTTGATTTTAAGATATGCTCTGTTGCAAAAGTTTCAGAACTAAAAGAACAAAGTACGCTTTTAATTGCAAAACATAAAGTTCTAACTGCACCTATACAAGAGTTATATCATTATCATTTATCAAAACAAGTGATTAACATTTAAAACTAAATTCGCAGCAATATGAAAACTTGATTAGAGGTAATAAGCGTTTCACAACTTAAAAATGAAGCATGTATTTATAGCTAATCACGAAGCTCTAATTACGGTATAAGATCTCTACCGCGTTCATTTATACATCATGTAAGAAATATGCAAATAAAGGGATCATGGCTGTTAAAAATAAGTCCCATCACGAAACCTAAAATAACGGAAAGGTGCAAAAAGCGTTCGCCATACTTTCTCGAGTCACATTGATTTAAGGAGAAGTATAGGAATAAAATTTTCCATGCTAGCGCGAGGGCGTATTTTCCCGTAATTACTGTTTAATTTGATCTGTGCGAAACTTTTGCCTTATAAGCGAGATTTGATGGCCCCTAGCTAGAAGGTTCAAATTACACGCAGCAGGTAATTGAGGCCTCAAAGAAGAGGAATGATGTATTGGGCTTAATTTGGACTTCATTTTTGTGCACTTTTATTAAATAAGATAGGTAATTTAGAGTGCACAGGAACTTTCTTCTTTTCACTCGTAGGATATATCCATGGTGGTATTTATCCTGTATTTTCTCTAGGTCTTTTAGCATATCATATTACATGATTGTTTAATATAGTTTTGATGTATTTTTGGGTCTCTACGTATTCAACTTCCATTTGTAAAAAAGGAATGTTGTTTTTACAGTATAATATAGCTAGTTTTATAGTAATAAACTGTAAAAACTGCTAATTTTACAGTAATAAACTGTAAAATTGCTACTTTTACAGTACTAAACTAAAGTTGTTAATTTTTCAGTAATAAACTGTAAAATTGCTAATTTAACAGTTTATCACCGTGCATTTTACAGTTTTACACTGGAACCTCTGCTGCAAGAATTATACTGTTGTTTTTAGAGCATAACACAGTTAAATTTTACGACAATAAACAAAAATTTTTAACTTTACAGTAAGAAACTGTAAAATTACTAGTTTTACAGTAAGAAACTGTAAAATTACTAGTTTTACAGTAAGAAACTGTAAAATTACTAGTTTTACAGTAAGAAACTAAAATTACTAGTTTTGTAGTTTATTACTGTGAATTTTACAGTTTTAAATTGGAACCTCGGCTGCCAGTATTATACTGTAAAAACAACAATTCGTTTTTTGCAGTATACTGCATACATATATTAGAGAGGCACAAAAAATCGATCTTTTGAATTTTCTGGTTCTCACCAATTAATTTCGTTCCTATGCTTATACAAGTATTTACAGTAAAGTTTAATTTCAAGCAATCATTATTTAGAGGCGTAGCTCAAGAAAAAACAAGCTCCATAATTTGTGGTTGTTTTGCAGAATTTTTGGCCTTTTACTTGCAAATATAGCTCCATCTTATATCAATATATCAGAGATATTTAGCAGTTATCTAGAGTCCTTTGTGTATAAACTATTAGCTCTTTTGTAAAAGTATTTTTTGTTTAAATGCATTTTTTTACCATTGTAAACAAAGCATAATGTACTATACTTTGCATTACTTTTAGGATGACAGCACCAAATTTTCATCTAAATGTTATTGTTTATAAAGTTATTCTGCTTCACTGAGTTGAGAATTGCAGTAAAATGCAGTCAAATTTCGTTAAAACAAACTCCAGGGGACGATTTAAAACCAATTCGTCTCAACTGTAGTTTGTCTTATTCAACGAACAATAAATAATAAACAGAAGGACGAATATGGGAAAGTCAGTTCGTATTTACAGTAATTCGTCATAAGTATATTCGAATTAACGAGGTTTGACTGCATTTCTTTTCAATAGCTAATTAATAAATAGTCCCTAGGTGTCATGAAAACATAGAAACGCGAAAACATTTTTCTGCGGATGGAGGGGGGGGGAGGGCATTAGATCCAGAACGATGTTCTACTGAAGTATTTGCTGTTCCCATAATATTGTTTAACATTAACTTTAGCCGTTGCTTTTACTTTATCGTCAAGCTTTCGTTGTTTTTTAAATTTTTTGTGCCTTACACATAATATTAACCCATTTATGCCCAGGTTTTTTTAAACTTTTTTTTCAATTTTTATCTGCTTAAAATTTTTACTTGGAATGGTTTACATACATTTTAGGCTTAAAATAGTTCGCCGTTGAGATATTTATTAAGTTATTTAACGTCCTGTTTATGGGATATTTCGCAGATATGTGAGCAAAATACGACCTTACTTGACTTTACTGTTGCAAAGTAATATTACAGAAGGCATTTCTGATAAATTTTAAGCAAATCATTTTAAAATATTTTAATTTTATGAGAAATAAGTTCGCAAAAAAAAAAAAAAAACTTACTTTCTGTGGCTACCCATGCTGGATCGTTGCTTGACTGATTTGTCTGAAAATAGCTATCTATAAATAAACTCTGACTTCTAAATAGTGGCTCTAACTGGTTTTCTCAAGAAGAAGGACTATTTAACGTGTGAAAAACAGCTTTAGTAAAATGATATACCCATTACAGGTTTTTGTATGCAGTAACTAACAAGCGTCCAGTAACTAACAAGGGCATAAATGGGTTAATTGCATACAATTTTCCATGATATAGTTACCTTCTCGTCAAACTGATGCTTGCTGCGATATTATAGCGAACGTTCTAGTACCGAAATGTCCCCCTCCCCCAAACAGTTACAAAATTTAAGTTCTATGTGAGGTCGAGGAAATATAGCTCTGCAGTTCGTTTCTTTAATGAGTTTTATTTTTTTAAAGTCAAAAATCAAGATTAGTTACGTAAAAGTTATACGTTTTGAAGAATATAGGGCCCCTGCCTTTTTTATGTCAGAAATTAAGTCCTGCTCATGATTACACTATACACCTGACATGTTCTTTTACCATATTTTCGAGTTAACTTAAATCTCGTTATAAATTAGCAGCATTTTCCTGACAATATGATTAAGTGCAAACATGCCTCTAATGCAATTTATAACTCACTTTTTAAAAAATCCAGATTTACGAATGCTGAAAAGAAACAGTTCTTCCAAATTTCGAAGCAGCGCTTTCATGATAAATTTTCATTAACACTGCCACTGCCTTTTTCCTTTCGATCCCTATTGATAAATTCAAGAAAATCTATCAAATTATTTTGTAATCTTTCCGGAACTGCGACGCAAAAGCGTTCTGTATAAATGAAGATGTATGTTCTTCTCTGTTGCCATATTTCAATTTGTTTTCCAGAACAAGTCTTCTTTGTAAGACGCTTAGTCATAGTTTTACCTCCGCCGAGATATTATATTTCACACCCGAACTGTCGCTCTCTCGAATTATCTCAGCATTGAGCGATTACAGCATATATCAACGTGTCAATTTTCGGGGGTATCGGTGGTTGCTTAAAATTGTCCAATAGCTGTGGAGATATTTCTTGGCTCGCTTATAATAGTGCTGTCATAATATGGTCTTGATTATATAAATATGATATTCGGTATACTCTTCTAGAAGTTTTCATTTTTTTTAACGTTATCCACCCTTCAGAAGTAAAACAGCATAGATATACAGCCAGATACTCGTATCTCTGCTCAAACCCTAATGTCTTACTAAATCATACACTTCAAAAAATGAGCTGCTGTTTTTACAGTATAATACTAGCAGCCGAAGTTCCAATTTAAAACTGTAAAATGTATAGAAATAAACTGTAAAACTAGAAATTTTACAGCTTCGTACTGTAAAGTTAGCAATTTTACAGTTTATTGCCGTAAAATTTAGCTGTAGGGTCATTCCATAGTGACTAACGTAACATTCAGAGCTGATTTTGTAACTGTTTTTACTTGTAACTAAAAGCATAAAAATAATTTTTAGTTATGCTGGTGGATTTACAATGTGCATGGTATCTATGTATCATTTCGGCTAATAATTTAAAACAAAATTACTGACAGTTGATATTTTTTCAACCAATATAGCACCGTGACTAACGCAGCATTTTTGCAACATTGAAAATTAATGCTCGTGTTGTGAGGCAAAAATTTCTCAAAGTTAAGCAAGTGTTAAAAATTGAATGATATAGTTAACAAGAAGTTCTGTCAAGAACTAAACGAGCCTACTTTCCCGTACATCGACATCGGCATTCTAGCATCTGATCATTATTCTCTTGATTATCTAAGACTAAAAATTATGTCAAACATACCTTTAAAAGCAAAATATACCTCTCTCATCAGATGAAATAGACACATAAAAAGTAAATAAATGAATAAATAAAGTTTTGTCGCACCTTTTAAAGAATGTAACTGTTACAGTTCTTCCGTAGAAAAATTCCTCAATTGTTTTCAAAAAAAAATTAAAAGTACAAAGTACATCAAAACACATTTTATCAAAGAAAGAAAAAAAAAGAAAAAAAAACTCGTCCGTTGATAAAATGTCTCGAATTTCACTTTTAATCCGTTGCCAGTTGTTAAATATAAATTAAGAATAAAATGCCCTAGTGAATGAAACATTTTTGTTACAAAAAAAAATCGTCTGCCAAAAATAATAATAATAATAATAATAAATTCAATAAAACAAATGAATAAATAAACAAAAAATCGTCTGCACAGTCAGTCATTTTTTTCGGACTGTTTACTCAAAAGTTATTAGGGGTGACAGCTTGCTTGAGCGGTTCAATGTTGAACGAAAAATTGTTCAAATCGGAAATGTAAATACGGGAATGAAGTATCCTTGAAAAGTTCTTTCCAACAAAAAAAAGTTTGTTCAAATCGGACTGTTCATTAAAAAGTTAGTATCGCGGGACCGGTTATTTGAACGGCTCAAAGTTGAACCAAAAATTGTTCAAATCAAAAAATCAAATATGGGAATGAGCTGTACTCGCCGAGATCTTTCCAACAAAAAAAAGTTTGTCCAAATCGGAATGTTCATTCAAAAGTTATTAGGGGGGGGACAGACAGACCGACCGACAGACCGACAGACACACAAATTCCCCATCTCAATACCCTACTTTCAAATTTTTAATTTTTCGGTATTCATTTTACCTCTTTATTTTTTTAACTTGGCGATATTTTTTGGACTTGGCGATATTTTTTTTAACTTGGCGATATTTTTTGGACTTGGCGATATTTTTTCGATGCATTAAGCTACTTTTAATACTTTTTTCGTCTTTCTTTTATTTTTAACGGGAAAGTAGGCTAAAAAATGTGTAAAGTTGAACTTTAAAAACATAAAACACATTTATTAACTTTAATTTTTTTAGTCTTAAATGCCACATTTATTCAAGATGGAGTGTGACTAACGTATCGTGAATAACCTAACCATCTCATCGAATAACAAGCAGTAGAAAAACTACAAACTATTCATTATGGCTAATCTCAGTGATAATCGCAATACTTTTCCATTTTTTTAAACTTCTTAAGTTGTATGATTTTTATTTATTTACTTATTTTTTGATACTATTTTCACTTCGGTATTTTTTTTTTCTTCGGCTGAGGTTGACGTTTCTATGGAATGACTCTGTATTATACTGTAAAAACAATAGTATAATATTGGCAGCAGAGGTTCCAGTTTAAAACTGTGCAATGCATGGTAATAAACTGCAAAATTATGAATATTACAGTTTATTACTGTAAAATGAACATTTTTACAGTTTAGTACTCTAAAAAGAGCAATTGGACAGTTTATTACTGTAAAATTAGCAATTTTTGCTGGTTATTACTATAAAAATGAGCTGTATTATAGTGTAAAACAACATTCATTTTTTACAGTGTAATAGCGTTGTCGTAATATGGTTCTGATTATATAAATATAATATTTGGTTTACTCTTCTGGAAGCTTTCTTTTTTTTTTAAACGTTACCCACCCTACGGAAGTAAAACAGCATTTGTTGAGATACTCGTGTCCCTGCTCAAGTCCTAATATTTTATTAAATCATATAAGAATTCTTTGTTTTCAAGAAAACTATGCTTATTGGTTAAAATTATTAGTATTTTTCGTTTACGACGAGATTTTAAAGTTAAATAAAACTTTAATATAATTTCACACTCTATTACCACCAATTGTGTTTGAAATGATCACGAATTAGAACTAAACTTCTTTCAGGTGTAAAGCTTTTGAAAACAGTACTTTGTGTTTTTGGGGGGTATCGGTGGTTGCTTAAAATTGTCCAATCGCCGCAGAGATATTTCTTGGCTCGCTTATAATAGTGCTGTCATAATATGGTTCTGACTATACAAATATGATATTCGGTATACTCTTCTGGAAGCTTTCTTTTTTTTTTTTGAAAGGTTACGCCACCGTTTAGAAGTAAAACAGCATTTGTTACTGAAGATACTTGTATCTCTGCTCAAATCCTAATGTCTTATTAAATCATAAGAGTTCTTTGTTTTCAAGAAAACTATGCTTATTGGTTGAAATTATTAGTATTTTTTGTTTTCGACGACGTTTTAAAATTAAATAAAACTTTAATGTAACTCCACACTCTATTACTATCAATTAATTGTGTTGGAAATGATCACGAATTAGACCTCTATTAAACCTCTTTCACGTGTAAAGCTTTTGAAAATATTACTTTTTGTTTTTATTTTATCATTCAAGTTTTGTTGTGTTCTTGTTAGAGAAAAAAAAGTATCATGTAGCTGTTTTTAACATTTACTGTTTTGAAGAATTTAACTTTATAGCTGTACTTAAATTATTTTAAATTGATTTAGTCCTCTTCAGGACTTAGCTGCATATATGGGTCATTTTCATTTTTTGGTGCCATTTGCTGTCCATCAAAAAAAGTTTTAAAAAATTTTTTGAGCAACTTTAAATAAATTTACTTTTTGGTATGTTTATTAGCAGACAATTTCCAATACAGGCATTATAATTTTTAATAATATTTTTTGTTAAGAAAATGGGTTTTTTAGGAATGAGTTGAAGAGGAACGAAAAATACAGCTGTCCAAAAAATAAAGACTGAAGTTGAACAACAAGAATTTGAATTTAGTAGTCAAATTTTCCACTCTGTCATATTTTGCAATCATGCTTCATACTTTAAATTACATTCTAATAAAGTTAATTTTTTAACTAATATCAAAGAGTTGTCCAGAAATTAATGTCATGTCTGTTACCATACACATGTTTACAATTTTTAAACCTTGTGCATTGAATTCTGGAATGACAACACTTCTATAGTACTGATGCATATGCAAACAAGAAATAGAAACAGTCATTTTGAATGTTCAGTTTTCTTTAAAGGAAGCAGAAGTCTTTTATTAGTAAATATATTTTTATTATGTCATGTCTGTTACCTTAATTACTTGCATAAAATAATTTTTTAAATTAATTATTTCAGCTAGATAATTTAGTTTAGTGGGATTGTACTCTAAATCAAGAAGAATTTTTAATAATTTTGTAGAATTTTTTGCCCCACAATTTTTTTTTCTTAAAATGTCATGTCTGTTACCATATTTAGTAGCAGACATGACAAATCAGGTAATAAACTTGACATGCTATTTTTTATGGTAAAAAATCCAAAAATATTTGTGTTTTTCTTTTTAGAATGAATTTTAGTCAGAATACAGAATTAATGAACCAAAAGAATTTTTTTTGGATATATCTTTCCAATAAATTAGATATCAATTAAACATACTTCTTTTTGTTCTAATTTATATTTGTTTTAATCCAATTAAATCAATTAATGTTTCATGCTTGCTGTAACAAGTCTTTTTGTATTATATAGTTTAGATTTTAAATATAGTTTTGAACTAATGTCTTTAATTCTATCTTGAAAGATTTAATGAATAATTAATACGAATATTACCTGAAAGTGTATAAAATTTATTAAAAAATTCTTACGTTAGCCTAAATTTGATAAGTTGTTTCTAAATACATAGATGGTTTAAAAGAGATAAATAAATCAAAATTATAAAACTATTTTTGCTTTCTTCATATGAGTATGGCACTCACCGCAGCATAGAAACAGAAAAATTCTCTAGAGAACTGTAAATTTGCTACCGAAGTTCAATCTTTTCATTTTGGAGGATCAAGAAAACAAGCTTCCTTACACACTGGGGTTTTGTATTAGAAAAAATTAAAAGATCCCGTTGCATTTTGCTCACCTTCAGAGAGCAATAATCATGGGCCTGCAGCGATTTGGACTCATCTTCAGGCAATTCTTGATATACTGCTGCGAAAAATTGAACCAGAAGTTCAAACTTCATTTTTTTTCTGATGGCCCTACAACGCAATATCGATTGAAGAATTTATTTTCTTTTAAACAAAAATATTTCGGAGAATTTCATAATAATATGGATCATGGTCCTTCTATGAAGTGGATCATGATAAGAGGGCTGTAGATGGAATGGGAACTGCTGTCAAGCAAAGAGGTAACATGGCGTGCAGACATTCCTAATACAAGGACACTATACAATATTTAAAAAAATAAAATGAAGATTAAAATTTATTTTGTGTCTGAAGAACATGTGGAAGCTTTCAGAAATGTGATTCCTTCTGCCATACTAGTTTTAAAAGGAACTATGCATACCCATCAAATATTTTCTTTAGGAAAGAGCAAAATGCCATTTTGAGGTATGAGCTGTTTTTGCAGACAAAAAAAAAAAAAAAAAAATGTTTGCATATAATTTGATTTCAAAAACTTTGACATTAACAGAAAAATACAGCCATAATGTCCAAAAAAAAAAAAAAAAAAACAAACAAACAAACAAACAAACAACCACAAGAGCAATCCACTGAAAAGTTTTTATGTAATGATTTTCTAATAAAAGACATAAGAGATGGAAATTTTGTTTTTGGGGAAACTAGAAGGAAAAAAGTCGGTAAAATATTTTGTTTCAGAGATAATTAATAGGAAGGCAGACCCGTCATTTAGGGGGGAGGGGCAATTGACCCCCCTGCCCCTTAAATGACTTTGTGAAATCAATGTATTGGCATATAAGTGGGCGTGGTTTTTGCGACTTTTCGGTAAATTTTATATTGTGTATGCAACCTTTGCCCCACCCGCCCGGAAGAATTCGAAATGACGTCCCTGTAGGGGGGATAGTTTTTTTACTGTTAAATATTTGGAAAAGGTTTAGAACCATGCAAAATTTTACCGAGAAGATGACAATACGAAATTGAGTAAGATGATATTGTAATGAAATTGCCAAATCCATGTCTTACTGGATAGGTAACTGCAATATTTCTTATTTAATGTAGGTTCAACACGGTATACTATCAATATACACGGTAACTATCAATTTAAATATCTTTATTCAGTGCATAGAAAGACTCACTAGTCACATGGAATTCATGTTTATGTTATTTTGTACTTAGCTTTGAGCAGTAAAAGTTTAGAAAGTTTGTCCGGTAACAGACATGACATTTTTCATAATATTTGTTCAAAAATGCCCCAACTGAAACAAATTTAAAAGAGAAACTGTGCGAAAATTATTAAAATAGTGTAATATAAGTATGTTTGATTAATTATTTTCCAGAATTATACTTGATCCATAGATTTTTTTTGACACACTTCAAATTTTCAAATGACACCCAATTTTAAAAATGACCCATATTTCTAAAAGGAATTTTTAAGGATTTTATTCCCTTCAGTTACAATTTCGCTTTTGCTGGCCCAATGTAGCTTTTACAACTTCTGTAACCAATGAAAACTTACAATTCAGGTGTTTAGTATCGAAACTAGCTCAATCTAGAATTTTTTAAAACCTCTATTTTTTTCATAACATGATATTTCTTGGTAGCTACTGTCTCACTTCAACACGATTTGGAAGGTATCTAATCAGCTCGAAAAACGATGTAAACAAAGGCGTTTTTATATGAAAAGCTTCTCAGTCCGTGAATGCTTTTATCCTCTGAAATAACATTTTATAACTTGGAGTGAGCTGGTTTTCATACTAAGCACCTCTGTTTTTTTTTTCTTTTTTTTAAAAGAAAATAATCTTTTTTGCTTTTAGAAGTTATATTTTTCCTAACAATTAACATTGAGATTGCGTACTCTATTTGAAATATTGGAGCATTATAATCAAGAGACTGTTTAACTATTTAAAAACCGTTTGGGTTATATGCGTCTTTTAGGTTCCAAATTTATTTCATAAATTATCAAGTGCACATTATAGTTAAATCATGTTTTTGTTATGCTAAGATGACACCAGAATTATATTATTCTCAGAAAAAGTTATTTCTTAAAAAATGTACTGTTTCATTTATTTATTTATTTTTGAAAACATTGCAAACTACCATATTCATCCGCAAAGCTTGAGGTCCTCAAAGGATTAAACACTAGAATTTGTTGTAGTTATTTTCATGTACCAAATCTTTGCATTCTATTCGTTTAGTAATTCAACTTTGTGTCACATAGAAGTAGGTTATTTGAGTTCTCGAATTACATAAACGTAGTTAATGTTCCTTTTTAGAGTGAGAGTTTGTTTCAACTAATCATAAAAACTACATTTTATGAATCCTTCCTCTTTTAAGTAGTTCAAACTGTCGTTACATTAAATAATACATGCAAATAGTTCAAGCTCTCTGACTAAAAAAACCTATTTGTTGTATACCACTTCATTCTTTTAACCAGAACCTGATTAATGAACAATCCTACAGGTCTTCGGAATTAGGCAGCACAATTTTACTGGAAACAAATTCGGATAGATTTCTCTTTCTTTCCTGTTTTGTATGAAACGTTTACTTAAAAATGTGCGTATTTTTTCGCGAGAGTTCGACCAGATTTTACCAATACCTGGTCATTACTTTGGTTTGGCCATACCCAGCCTTTAGCAGCTATGTTTTGTCACATCCAACTGGAAGTTTCATTTTTAAATTTAGGTAAAGATTTTGGGACTAAAAAAAAGGGAAAAATGCTGCATTATTACTGCTCTATTATTGTCGTTCAGTTCCTAAACATTGCTTTTTCTTTTGTGAGGATGCTGATACTTCTCTCGTCTTCTATTAGCTTTGAAGAACTAAGCTTCACTCTTGCCACCTTTCTTCAAAAGCAAATACTTTATTTCAAAAAAAAAGAGGGGGGGGTATTCCCTTCTTACATTTTTGCTGTCTTTTTAAAAAGGCAAATTTTTTTTCATTGTTTCCAACTAAAAATTAAATTTTTCAACTCTAACTTAGTACTTTGTGTAAATGTAAATGTAGTAATCACTGGATCTTCAGAAAAGTTGACTTTGATTTCTGAATTTGTACATCTTCGAAATCAATCCTTGTTCTTTTATGCCCACCAAAGAATCCAAAAATGTCCGTGCACGTAGCCGAGTTGTTCTTCCTTGTTTAATTCTTACGACTAAACAACTTATGTTGTTTGAGATTTTTACACAATAAAATTACTTCTCAGTCGAAACAATGCTTTATATTGACGAACTTAGAAATCATTAAAAAAATTTCGTAATAAATATTTGAATAATTATAAAACTCTTGATAGTAATTATAAAACTCTTGAGATGAGGATTAAAATTGAAACAAAATTACGTCCAAGTCTGAAGTAGTATTTTTAATGAATTTTTCTTTGTGAGTGCAAGATTTTAATATTACCATACATATTGTAAATAAAGCATGCAGTTTTAATTATCCAGCTTATAAACATTAGTATAATTTAGGTTGTTGCTTCGGATTTATTAAAATATTATTTATCAGTAATTAGCCAGCATTATATGCAACTGCATTTGTGCATATGCCATTGCATATCTTTGCTTCTTTTGACATAATTGCATAAATGGATAAACGCAGAAATATTTGCCATTATTGCATAAATGAATAAACGCCCTTTCGGAGAAAAAACCGTATAAGCAAAGCAAAACTATTCGTATAAATTAATACTTCTCTTTCTAGTAGCCAATAAGAAACAATCTTTAGAATTGACAGTAAATGAAAAACGGCAATGCTCAGACCAACTGGAGAAAATGTCATTAAAAAAATGTGATTTATTCCAGTATGTGCAGACCATTTTCAGCGTGAATATTTTTGTAATACAGTGCTATATGAATGATACGTTCATATGAATCACGTTTATCCTAATTCATTTTGACTCAATAAACTGACTGATTCAATAAAGCGGCTAAGTTAATGAAGCTGAATTGTGTTCTGTTTTTGATGATTTGATTCCTTAAAGTGGCTGATTTAATGAAACACTGACTTCATTAACCGGAGTGCACTGTACTTATTTCTCGCCTGATTAATGAATTAGTATAATAAAAATTGCGATCCTTTTTTATCTTGATAGTGGAACATGCAGGTAAAAAATATTGTAGCTCATATTTTAGGTATTTTTACAGCACATTTGCATGCATATTCCGCTGACTTTTTAGCGCATATAATCCGAGCTCTGATAAAGAGTAAATGAATAAGTTTTCATGAAAAAAAAAAAAAAAAAAAAAAACAATACCTTGGTTAGAAGATAACCATTCTGGAATTACTTTCTTCAAGTCACTGGTTTGACGCTCGAAGAAATGGTCCGCTAGGTGCGTCTTTCTACTCCTGTAACAAAAAGAAGACGATTTTTTAAATATTTTCTGCGGTTTTTAAAGTTTATACTTAAGATATAGATACTTCCCGTTTAACCTTCTAAGACTAAAACGTGTTTTGTTAAAGGTATATAAAAGTGAAAAAAAAATGACTTTGCCCATTTTTTTGTCAAAATTAAGCTATTTTTCATAATTAAAAACAATATAGTCGTCCCCGCTTAATAGGGTAACGGATAAACGAACACCCCTAATATACGAATAAAATATTTTGGAACCGATGCCATAGATGTAATGTTAAAGATCTCCGCTTAATCGAATACCCCGTTTATACGAATAATATTTCTTGGAACCAACAGTATTCGTTTAAGATAGTATTCTAAAAAATTGGATAGAATTTTAAACTAAAAATATTAGTTTTCTTAAAGATTGTAATTGCTGTTGAAAAGTTTAATGATTTAAATGTAAAATTCAAAAGGCTAGAAGATTAACTGCTAAATTTTCATTCAAAAAGTAAGAATAATTACAGTGTCCGTTGCTTTCACCTTCGTACCAAACAATTTTGACACAATTAAAAGGCTAATTTAATAAACCTGGATTTTTTGCTGTTTTTAACAATTTGATTCGTTAAAGCGGTTGATTCAATTAATTGGCGTCCATTGTATTAGTGATTGTCTTTCGTTGAGATCCCCCACTGGGATAACTAGTTTCAGCCTGAATTCTGAAGACAGAGAATCTGGTGGATATTTCGATTCTCTTCAATAATTTTAATCCCAATAATAAATTTTAAAAAGTAATTATTTTGAAATACTATAGTGAGTAAAAAATTCAATAGAGAAATAGGGTAAGTGCTCCAGTAGTCGGCCAGTCTCCAGTAGTCGGCCACAATGACATAAAACTCCTCATAAATAGTACATTTTTAATTCAAAATCAGATATGACGCATTCACACATTCATGTAGCTATCCTCAATCATCAACAAGTGGCAGTTAAGTTTTGGGTACTTTTTTTTTGAATTAGTAATGAGTCATTTCATTTTGAATGGTGTGCCCGTAATACAAGATTGCGATTCTGCTTATTTTTCAACTAAGATGATTCTATGGCCGACTACAGGAGCATTTACTAGTGTTGACATGAGCTTAGATGTTAAATTTTTTTTTTCTAAATTTCTGAAATAAGTAGGTGATTCACTATCAGAAAGGTTCATTCTAAAGTTTTACCTTGTTTTTGTTGCTCTATTGATAGCTGAAAGCTCTAGGTTAGCCAAGATCAACAAAAGATCTCTTAAATGGCCGGCTACTGGTGCTTTTACCCTACTAGGAAATTGTGACATTCTTGCAACGCTACGTACATTGTGAAAAATAGAGGTTGCTTTTACAGTATAATACAGCTAATTTTATAGCAACAAACTGTAAAAGTTGCTAATTTTACAGTAATAAACTGTAAAATCGCTGCTTTACAGTAATAAACTGTAAAATTGCTAATTTTATAGTTTATTACTGTGAATTTTATAGTTTTAAACTGGAACCTCTGCTTCTAGTATTATACCGTTGTTTTTACAGTATAATACAGCCAATTTTGTGGTAATAAACTGTAAATTTGTGGTAATAAACTAAAGCTCCTGCTTTACAGTAATAAAGTGTAAAATTTCCAATTTTAATTTTAAAATGTGCATTTTACAATTTTAAACTGGAACCTCTGCTGCCAGTATTATACCATAAGAACAACTTTATTTTTTGCAGTACTAATTATCAGATTAAACATTGTGAAAGAAAATTTACGAAAACGACGCAAATTTGTTTGTTAAATAAACATATTATTGTTTGAGGTTCAAAAAGGCTACGTCGTACATAATTTTAACCTTTTTTTCCTAAGCATTATTGATGATATGAATTCAAATTCGAGATATATTTATTAGCATAAAGATTTAAGAAGTTTAGAGACTTTTTCAAGAAAATATTTCGGAATAACAAGTGTTTAATCACTTTATTTCTAACCCAATAAACATCAAACCAATCAAAGTATCCTTTCGGTTTGCATATTCTTCGTTGCACCAAATAAATTTAGTACAATGAACGTATGAAAATCCAGCAGAGTTTAATACCAGACGTTAAGAAGTAATGTAATTCAAAAATTAATAAGCTTTCAAAATTAATTTAAAATTTTCAATCATCCAGCAACGATCGGGTTTAAGTTTCGTATCTTTTATGCTCTATGGGTGTGGTACAAGGTTATTGAACAAATATTTTGCTGGTCGTTGGGTTCCGAAGGATACTTTGACAGCGCGAAAACTTAGGATCGCCTTTTTTAATAATATTTCCGAATGAATGAAGGGAAAAATAATACTGCTCCATTACAATATCATTTTTCTTAAAACTTTCGCTTAGCAATACCGCACTCCAAAGGGCGGATATTAATTTAAAAATCTTTTCTCCTCAATATAGCGAATTTTTTTCCTCTTCTTCTTCGCTTTCTTTCAGAAGAGAAAGTCCGTTGTTTAAAATGAAGAACGGGGGGTAACAAAAAATAAATAAAATGCAACGGAAGTGGAGCCTAGGAGATGCGTTTTATGGAAAAGAAATATATAATAAGAAATTTTTCCAAGAGATGAGAACAGATTCTAGAATAACAAAAAAAGTTAAAATAAACTATGGGAGATTATTTGACAAAAATACAGTTTCTGGAAAAACTTTAATTTTAAAACGAAAGCGAACAGAACTTATCACACAGCTTGGAAAAAAATCCATCGATTTTCTTTCAGAATCAACAGCGCCGGAAATTAGAATTTTCTTCCGAACTCGGGTCAAGTTTCAAGCATCTTAAATAAAAGAGGAATGAAAAGCTGTAAAGAATTCTTCCCTATCTCTCGGTCCCCTCTTGCCGTTACTTAATCTTACTAAGTATATATGTTTATCTCCGAAAAAATCGGAATTGCTTACCAAAAAACTTACACACGCACTCTGTGTTGTTTATATTAGATCTATAGCTGGATTCGGCCGTGAAATATTCCCGAGTAGACTTCATCAGTTAAAAAGCTCCCCCCCCCCCTTCATCCCTCGTTTGGGCACAACTCTTGCATCTTCAACAGTTGGGTATGTTCGGAAAGTAGGAAAGGGTTATGTGGGGAGCTTGGGGGAAATATAAAAGCATCGATGTTTCATGCTGTGGTTCCGTTGCTTAAAAAATGTTCAATTTTTTTCATCAAATCTTATAAACTGGAATAATTCGCTACCTACAAATCATATATCAAGACTACATATGAAAATTAATTTTTAACTTATAATAACTGTCATAAGTTAAATAACAGTTATTATGGGTAAAAAATTAATTGCTTTAGCTTAGCTATATTGTTTATTAAAGGTTATAATTTGCTTTATGTGGAAAAATTTTTGGGAAAAATTTTAAATTATATTAGATGTTTAGATTTAATTGCTGCATGGTTTTCTTTTTCTTTAAAAAAATTGTACAAAAAGAACAAAATTCAGACCTTTGAACGTTTTTCTACCAAAAGGTTTATGTTTCATCAATCCACAAATTCTAAAAACTGCAACCGAGCATTCAAAGAAAATTAGTGACCTGAAATATATTTTTACCTTTTCAATGCAAAAAAGACGAAAAATGTAGTAACATTTATTGAAATATTGTACTAATTTGATGATTTCATTGACCTTCAGTTAAGTTCTTCAGCACCGTAATACATATCAATATTTATTTTTGCATCGTTATTGTCAATTTTAATGAAGGAACAATATGTATACATTATTTTTAGTGCATGAAGAGAGTCTAAATAAAGGGATATTTTTTTTAAATTGAGTTAAGGTATCCTCTCGTTTAGAAAATTTTATTTCCGAAAAAAAAAAAAGAATCAGTGGAGGAGTATATATTAGTTTAGTTATTGAACTTTCTATCAGTTGGTGAGACAACTTGTTAAGGAGTTAAGCTAAATGTCCATGCGAAAAGGAATTTTTGCTTTGGAAGAATTTACAAATTGGTGAGCTGAGAGCCAGCCCTCTAACGATGTATTAAATATGCGAGATGAAATTTCAACATGACAAGGAACAGTTTGATATACTTTCGTTGAATGGCTCGCTTATTAAAATTACAATGTAACATTTCCTTTAAAATATGTGAATAATTTCTATTGTGGTTAAAATGATTTTGCTTCAAATCTTTAATATAACTATAGTAACAATTTTAATAGATTTCGCGACACATTTCTTCAAAACATTTGCAACAACTTTAATCAATTATATGGAACTAAAATTCAGGTCCTTTTATGATAAAGAATATTTTAAACTTTGCTTTACTTGCACCAGGAATCAGTATTTTAAGACGGAAACAATGTATATAAAGGTTTAGTTTTTACAAAAACATTTTCCTTTTTTTTTCCTGACCATTACTTGTTTTTTTATGATGCCTGACAAATTTTTATCTTGTAATTTTTTATCCGAGGTGAATATTCATTTCTGTTTATTGCAAATATTTCAAGAGTGCTCAAACCGGGTCAAACTTTCCTACTTAAGAAAGATTTGACCCGCAGAGGTTAAAGGTTGAAAAAAATATACTAAAATAATTGAAAGTTTAATGAGATGCTGTTACGAGATACCACCAAATATTACGTCTACTGAAATATCATAAGTTATTAAATAAACGTAATTTGAATCAGTAGAAATTATGATTACTAGAAATGTCACTGAAAAATTTCAATTTCAGTCGATCTCTTTCTGTACCACTACAACTGAACATTGAATGGAGTTTAGTGAAAGCTGTTTTAGACAATGTTACAGCGTTTTTTTTTCTAGGATAAAAAGCACAAGCTGCATGGAACAGAGCTATGAAAATTGAAAGAAAATTCATGTTTTCTTACTATTGTATATTAACCAATACAACGTAAGAAATTTTAGTTGGTTAAACATTTTGCAAAATACTCTAATTTTAAGGATACAACAGATGCGATACCATTTAATTTCAGATTTATTGTTTGAAGTTAAACCTCATCTTCCCTCTGTTGTTTGGTTCTAGTCTCTTTATTTTTTTAAAAAATATTTTGAGAATTATTCTTTTTCTTTTTCATATTTCATTCATCCCTTGTGTATTAGCGTAGGCAGGAGTATTTAAAAATCCTTTACATTTTCTATCACATTTGCCTTTTTTTTGGTTCTTAACTTTGTGATTTTCATATTATGAAATGAATGTTACTTCAGTTACAATAATATTACTTCAGTTACAAAGAGATCTAGCATATAATTAATAAAAATAAAGATGGATTGAGGATCTCGTTAAGCTTAATGAGAGGTTAACAAATGAAAAAAGAAAGTTTCAATTGTGTTTAGTTTGATCAGAATAATGCATTAACAGATAGGGTTTCATATAAATATCAAGAGACTGATTGCAAGTTAAGAACAAAAACCTTTGACTTGAATTAAAAACATGTCATTTTAAACCAACTTAAATGTTATACACAGTTTACAAATTGTTATACCAGTAAATAAGACGAAATCGAGAAGTTTGACCCGCTTCAAACCACCCAAAACTGAAGTAAGTCATTGGAAAGAAGAATGGACAGTGAAAGAAAACAAAACGTATTCGGTCGTTTAGGATATTAATCTGAGTATACCAATACTTCATTTAAATTTTATTTATGTTAATGAAGTCATGTTGGCTTATCGGAAAGATGAACTTGCAAGAAGAATTTTTTTTTCGAAAAATGCATTGCATACGATGACTCCTTGATTTTACTTTAAAGTGGCTAAAAAATAGAAGCATCTTTTGATTCTACTTGATATTATACTAATATATAAGGCTCATCAGTTAAACAAAATTTTAAATATGAAAAAGAGAATGTAACGCACTTTCTTTATGGTCAAACCTTCCTAGTTTTCCCTAAGGGTTTCAAGGCTCACAACCATCATGGACCATTTTTATTTAAAAAACAGTTAATTCAGAAAAAAAAACTCTTTGATTCACTGAATTCACTGAAATATTGATATTAGCTCGTACGGATGTGTAAATTTCTTGGAAAATATAATAGTTTCTTAAATTATCTCACTAGACCAATGAAAATGAAAGTTTGGCCGCACCTTCTGATGTATTACCCCCCTCCCCAAAAAAAAAAGAAAAAAAGAAAGAAAAATATGGTCAACTATGGCTGTGGTCGTCTCATTCATAGAAAAACGTGAATAAAGTAATACAAAATTTGAAGAGAAGTAGAAAAATACTTTCACAGTAACAGCGAGCAAGAATGTAAAACATGCATATGTTGGCGATATAATGCATTTATCGCTATTTAAAACCAAGGATTTCTCAGTTGGCGACATCCAGCAATTGGGACAATCCTACTAAGTACCGCCATGTTTGGTCAAAGTTACATGGAAACAAGATATTTAACTACAACTCACATCTTGTTTAGTTTTTTTTCATTCGGATGAACTTTTGAATGAAACAAGATGCAAAATTTTAGTAAAATATAAAATAACTCATCAACTAAGTGAGTTAAAATAGTAAAAACACACTGCCAATTGGAATATGAACGTTATTTCATCATGCATAATATGTTAAACAAAGAAGCATATCAAATGGTCGATCTTAAATTTTTCACAATCGGTTATTATTATCCGCCACCATTTTCATCATTATTCGCTTTCTTTTGTTTCGAGACTTTGTCCATTTTTTATTCTCTGCCAAAACAACCTTAAACCCGGTTTTCTCTAAAACAAGGTCACTATATCATTCAACTCATCTGGAAATTTATATGCTCTTAACGTTTAAATTAAAAAAAAAAAAAAAAGGTAGCTAGTTTGCTTCATAATTTCGAAGCTTTTTCGTCGGTTTAAAGAAATTACTAAGGAATGCAATAAAAATAAGGGAGTAAAGGGTGGCCACTTTAGAGATTTTTTATAGTATCTTATTTCTTAAAATCTATGTGAAATCAGAAATAACACTTAACAAAGATATTTAACACATATGTGTGTGCGTGTGAGGGGACAGTAATCAAATATGTATTTTGAACAATTGTTTTCATGTCCTATCCACGTTGCTTATCATAACATCAGAATCTGCTGCGAATAAATGCCATCACACTATGAAAAATGTGTTTCAGATTTGCTTTCCACATTATTGCCAAGAGCTCGCACAAAGTAAAACGTGTCAGAGAAAAAAAATCGCTGTTTTTTTTTGCAAATGTGATCTTTATCTTCATCTCAAATACAGATTTGAGTGTAGTAATTAAACAAAAATACAGATTGTTTTCAATGCTTAAAAATTTAAATTTGTAGTATATACTGGCACATATGTAATTGCTGGAGACATATTGTTTCTTCAAAATATTCCACGATTTGTCTCAACAGAAAAAAAATCCGAAAATATATCATCCAAAACACGTTTTTTAAACATATACTTCAGCCCCAAATACGTTTTGAAAATATTTTGGCATGATAAACTTTGAAAATTTTCTTCGAAATTCTGTAAGAGCTCCTTTCTGCTCTGCTGAAAAAGTTCGAACTGAAATCTGTTTGTACATTCTTTGCGCATGCAGTTAGTATTTATTTCACCGTGAATCAGTTTACTAAGCAGAATGATGCGTACAAACATGGGGGCGAAATTTCAAAGGTTGTTATGGAAGAAAAGAAGATTATTTTGGTTCGAAATAGGATATTCGCAGTATGTGAGAAAATATGTTTATCAAGAATATCCTTAGAATTTAAAAGAAGAAAAATATGCATAAAGGAAAATTTATGTTAGTATGTGTTTCAAAGTAATATGTCAGGAAATAATATGTTTAAATTACAAAATGTTCATGATTTCGACTATAGAACTGTTTCTAGAGCACGTTTTTATTCAAGAAATGAAACGTCTACCTTTAAAGGAAAAAAAATAAGTAAAATACTTTGTTTAAGAAAATAGTTCGCACTGTTGTTAAAAACTATGACTCAATAAAAAAATGGACAACTCCGACGCGAAAAATATAACGATAGGCCATCTTTTAAATAAATAAATAAATAAATAAAGATACAGAAAATACATAATTGCAATTCAACGCAAGGGTGGATGCAGGGAGGAAGGATGTCAGGGGTGGATGCAGAGAGGAAGGATGATATAGGGCTATGACCCCCTTAAAATGTTGGCAATATTATGGAAACAACTTCTATAGATCATGGAAAAAATTCTGCCGTAAGGTTAATCGCATTTCAGCAGTTAATCCAGTTACAAATCACTGTTTGAAAAAAAAAATAAAAAAACTGATAGAAACTAGTTAAGAAATGAATTTAATATGTATTTGGATTTTCAAGCTTTTTTTGTGGCATATCATTTTTTTACAAGTGATTACTTAAAATCAAATTTTGATGAGTATTTTCTATATGTAGAATAAATGGATTTCAAACATTATTCAAATATATTATAGCACATTATGAGTAAAGTTAAGTGAATACAGAAAAAAGTAACTGTTTTAATTATACTTCATTTCGTTTCCTATGCTCATAATTAATAAAGTTTGTGTTCCACTAGGTGCGTTATTAATGTCCGGTTAGATGCTTTTTATTGATATTCAAATAGGTTCTGAAAACATATCTTACCTAACCATATTCTTAATAATAACCCACTTTAAAATAAAGTTACAAATACCTTTGTGCTAAAGATGTACAGAAATTAAACAACGTTACAATGCACATTTGTGCATTGTAACGTTGTTTAATTTCTGTACCACTTTAAAATGTTAGTTTGTATTTGCCTTCTGATATCAATGTAACAGACGTATATCATCGTAGCACAAAACACTCCTCAAATACTACGAATTGTTAAATTCTAGTTTCATTCTATGAACTCTATGAAGAACATGCACTCTAACTCTATAAAATACAAAAGAGTGTGTGACCATTGATGAGATAGAAAGGATAAAATACGGTTTACAGGGGGTAATGGACCACAGATTAGTTTTTAGGGATGCCAGATTTTTCAGACGTGTGTTAGCCTCCAAATCAAGCAGTCACATTGACTTGAATCACAAACATCAAGTTTTTATTTCCTCTAATTCAGGCAGATTTATCTTATCCGGATGTTTGACAATTCCATAGCAACCGTGAGCAGACAGTACATAATGTAGATTTCCTGAAACAGTATTTAAATAATAAATTTTGTTTAGTAATAAACGTATCTCATTAGATATATCCGTTACTGAGCCAACAATCTTAATTCTCCACCAACTCGGCTATTTCGATCCATGGACTGCAGTTTCGTGCTTATTATGCATTCATCAGCATGGAATACGAAACTAGCCGAGTTGGAGGCAAAAATCCTCTTATAAAGCAAAGAGAGCCGAAAAAACTGGTAGCTATTGTGAAATTAGAACACCAGCGAGCGACCGCACTTTGTACGGTACAACTTGTAAATTTTTAGGCACAGAGCGCGGGTATAAAGCATGTTCCTGCCTTAGCCCTTGCTTAGGGGCGGTTACTCAATGCTTTATAATTTTAATTCTGCTCAGATATGTTTTTATGTAGTTCAGCAGGACCGTCATTTCGAATTTTTTCAAAAGGGGGGGGCAATGGGTGTGTACACAATGTAAATTTGCCAAAAAATAGCTAAAACCACTCCTACTTTCATGAAAATACATTGATTTCACAAAATCAAGGGGGGGGGGTCAATTGCCCCCCCCCCCCTGAACCCCGAAATGACGCACCTGTATTTCAGGGTGGCGTGCTATCAGTTAACAGCATTTAACTACCAAGGCCCTGCCTTTTAGTTAGTGCTAAACTAGTTTTAAAAATTTTGAATTGGCACACTCTTAAGACACAATGTATATTTTGTAAGGGCTCTACCCCACAAGTATACCGGAAAGTTTAACTTACTTTCTAATTAATTTATGATTCATTAGATAAAAGGTAGTTTTATGCTATTACTGTGTGGTGGAATTGTGCTTTTTAAGAGTGTGAAACAATGGAATTTGGAAACTTCTAATGAGCTGATTTAATGAGAGAGTGCTTGATAAGTAAATGGGAGTGATTGATAGCACAGCACCTTGAAATATGTGAAAAATAATTTCACGAAATCATGAGATCATCAGTTTCAATATTCCATGCAAAAGCTGTCAAATGCAAGAATTGGCACAGTATATCCCATAAGAGCCCTTACACTATAAAATTCAAATCAACCAACCAAATGCAAGAATTATTTAAAAGTACGCATTTCTGACCAAACTGTAGCAACTAACTAGAAACGGAGAGAGTATCATTTAGTGAAAAAAATATCAGAAATAGGGCTCTATATTTCTAACCTATGAATGACAATAATTTAAATTGCTGATGTATCAGAAAAGTTACTAGAATTGCTGATGTATCAGAAAAGTTACCGTGATTCCTAATGACGGTAACTATTTCTGTAATTTTGAAACTATGCAAATAAGTATCTGAGACCGTTATTGATTCAATGTGCCCTTCAAAGACACAGTTAAATAAAAAAAATCTTTTGAAGATAATTTCTCAATTATCTGTCGCAGAATCTTATTATACAAGCGAGTCTCCTTGACAAAAAGTGGCCATCTTTATCTGCATTGACGGAAATGAATTTTGAAAGAAGGAAAGGGGAGGGCTGGAATTCCATTAAAATCAATTCAGAAAAATGATGAGAAGAAAAGCGTGACTTCTCTTTTGAGCTTAGAAAAAGGAAAAAAAAACCCGACCGTCTCCTTAATCATAAAAGATAAATCTCATTATAATGTAGAAAACCATTACTAAGAATAATAAAAGAAATTACTTCTTCATTTTGAATTCATAATGAAATTATAATGTAGTGCGAATAATGCAAGATTTTGGAGACTGAGAAGTCTTAATGATTCTTAAAGAACGTTTTAAGTACATTTCTCATTTATTATTGTTTTTTTTTCTTTTCTTTTTTTGTTTGTTACACCCCGCAGGCAAGAAAAAAAATCAAAATTATGGAAATTTTAATAATTCGATTTTTTTTCCAGGACACTGATCCAGTAATAGCAGCTTATTTCAAATTTAAAAATATTCTGATGCTTCTAGAAATAATTAACTTCTTTTGGGAAAGGTTCCAAAACATTAACAACTTGCTTTAAGTTGGAAGTAATTTACATTTTCCTTTGCAATGAGAAAAAAACCTTCTTGAAAATAAAAGCCCTATTAAACACAATTAAAAAAAAATATTTTTAACTTAAGTAGAGAGCAGAAAAATCCAAACAATGTCAAAAACCTTCGCATAACAAACTAATCTCTCTATTTTATAAGTAATAAATAAGTAATAGCTTGTTGTTCGTTAAAGAGTTTATAGGATTTAATTTCAAAGAAAGTTTATAAATTTAATTAATATTGAAATCACTAAAATTGACAAAAAACATGAAAAAAGCTCTTAAAAAGACTCAATATGCCTTTGGAATTATTTTATTTAATTATTTCAGTTGTGTTTGCTTCAAACATGTACTAAAACTTGTGTAGAGTTTTCTGGCTTGTAGTCACTGCTAAAAAATTTAAGAAAAAAGCTACATTTTTTGGAGAATTAGTGTTTTTCTGTGACTTTTCTCTGAAATATTGATGGGGAAATTGGTATTGTTGGTTTATTGAAATTTAGAGCAATGCTGCAAAACATAGATCACTAAATGTTTTTACAGGTTAAAAAATGTCATAAATTGAAATTTTCAGCTTTTCAGTTCTCAACAACATTTTATACGTCTAACAAGCACTAGAAGCCTACAAAGATTTAATTTTTACTTATAATACAAACACCTAGAGCAGCATTTTTATGCGATTAGGACAGCGAGAGAGAGAGAGAGAGAGAAAGAGCACGCAATGCAAAAAAATTTTCTTTTTAACGGAAAACGCTACAAATCCGTGTAAATTGTCGTTTACATAACCCTTCCCAGGCAGCACAAAAAACGTTTAAACGTTTTATAAACGTTTTTAATCCGTTGTCACAGCGTTAATAACCATATTACAACCTTTAAAAAACGAAGTGTGCTACTTGGGTTATGATGACACAAAATATTGCCGTTTATTTGATAACACGTTTGGTAAATTTAAATACTTAGGAAAAAATGTTTTTGTTTACTAACTCTTTGGCTTAGTTATTTTTAAGATCATATTTTTATGAATTGTTTTTCATATCCTCTTTAAAAAAAAGTATTGGTACGGTAGGCGAGTCAAAGGTGGCCAGTCACCTAATAAAGCCCCCCGCCCCCCAAAAAAAGGACTTTTTTCGTCACAAAACGGCGATTGCATTGTAAAATATGCATCTGCAGTACCTACGGCTGAATTTGAAGATCTAACTTTAATCGCGGTCACCATTATGTGCAATGATATCACTTGATATATCTGTTAGAAATAAGTTCAGAATTCATCTTAAAAAACTCAGCCAATTACTAACCATAAAATTATGAAAAATTATCAAAGCTTAACTATGGCTACATTGGTTCGCTTACCTTATAAAAAACAAAATGTTCGAAACTTCATGCAGAGACATGTATACAAATGGACAACGTGAATAAAACAACAAATAAAGCTTAAAAAGAATTTAAAATTTTGCTGACAGCTGTTTCGAGTCTATCAAAAGATGCATAAGACTCATGTAAAAGCAGTCAAAATTTTGTACTGAAACAGTAGCAGATTTTTTTTGTGTGTGTGTGTGTGGGGGGGGGGGGGGGGCTCCCAAACTTATAAAAATAATTTAACTTTTCCACTAACTATTTTTTTTAATTTATTTCTTCTTAACTTAAGTAAAAATTTTAAAACTATTTTGTTCTTTTAAAGAAACACACAAAAAGTAGATTTGAATCAAATTACTTTGATTTGCCTTGGTAATATTGTAAACGGCGATAGTGTGAATGAAACCATAAAAGTCACGAGTCTTGGAATTCACACCCAAGTAGTACACTTCGTTTTTTAAAGGTTGTAAAATGGTTATTAACGTTGTGACAACGGATTAAAAACGTTTATAAAACGTTTAAACGTTTTTTGTGCTACCTGGGCGGGTAATATAATATCACGATTCGTTCATTGATTCTTCTTTTAATAGAAAAAAGTTACTAGTCTGCTTCAATAACTTCTTGATTTAATAATTAAGATGATGTTTCTCAGTGACACTGGGCAATATTATACCATTTTCGTGACATTATATAATGTTTAGTAGTTAATTGTCTTAATATGTTAAAAAAAGATATTTTACGCTCACACTCGAAGCAAATTAGTATGTAACATTTCTTTACATTAAAGTTCATTACTTGGCATTAAGGGCTCCTTATAATCATTTTGAAGGAGCCTCATAAGAACCTCTTTCGCAAAAAATAAGATAAGGGAGGGGGGACACTTTTTACTTTTCGCTCCCCCTCCCCCCCATCTATTTCTGTATCTTCCCCTGAACTGAGGTATGAGTAAAATAAGACAACGTGAATAGAAGTACAAATAAAAGCATTTTGAAAGTTTTAATCACAGGTTTACTTAGTTTTCCTGAGCCACTGATCGCTTGTGCACTAGTGAAGAGGCTTGTTTTGATTGCCTCAAGACAGCTGTTAACTGATATTTGAATTCTCTGTAAATGCTTTTACTTGCAAATTTATTAATTTTGTCTTATTTTGATCATTTTTTATATAGAACACGACAAAAATCAAATTTAAAAGTAATTCTGTTCAATTCAATACATATGTGTTTATTTCGAATGTTATTATCACTAAAAAAACATGAAAGTGCATTTAGGATATATTATTAGTAATGTAAAAATAATGAACTGAAAAGTACGTACTTTTTTCGATGAAACTGACACAGTTTACTTACAGATTCTTATATGCAAAAATTTAAATATTCGAGATATTAGAAATATTAAAATCCTACCTATTCCAAAATTCATGATTTCGAGAGACATTCTATGCATTAAGCTTTCCCAATTCCTAATCAAAATATTTCTTTTCATACCAGAAACACACTTGAATGCACGCGCTGTATAAAAGTATACTCTAAAAAGCACTAAAGCGAGACCGTTTTGAATATTCAAATAGCGAAACGTTACTTACTGAACCGTCAGACCAAACGAAGAATCCCCAGGCAGCGAAATGGATACGTAGAATCGATTAAAAATTCAAATCAACCCAAGAGGTTTACTCCTTATATCATCTGAATTACTAATATTCTTTAATCAATGTATTTTCTTATTCTGGTGGTATTACGGAATGAATTCAGTATTTGAAGCAGATCTGTGCTAGCTCTGTAATGTTTTATTTGCAGCATGAAGACTACTGAAATTCAGCAGTAAAAATGACGTTCAGGATGCAGTATTAATTCTGAGTTAGGATGAAATAATTTTTGTAACGTGTTCGAATTTTGCTCGTTGCAACATTATTAAAGTACCGTTAGTCTTACTTTAAGTTCTATTTTAGCAATAATTCTTCTGTCTAGAATAAAAATTACAAGTTTATCAAGTCTTGTCCCAGTGACTCGGATATTTAACGGATATCAGATGGCATCTGTTCCTACTCTCCATGGCTATAAGTTCAGAATGTGATGTTGATAAGACCATCAAACTATAAGCGAAACATTTTCATAGGTCCTTCAATAATCAACTTATAGCTGCAAGATATTTTTTCTCTCTCTTTCTACCTGCTACAATAATAAATATTAGGTTTCTTTTTTTATACAATGATTAAAGTATCCTTTAAAGAAATCAAGTTTTTTTTTGTTACTTGATTGCACAATTATATATGTTTTTTTAAGTAGTTAAAACTTGTCCCCAGCATTTTGCGTCATTACCTTTCCACAGTTTCTACAAGCTTTCATGTCCACCATCGGTGCTACTGGCATCTCAACTAATTTTCAGTTTTAGTAGCAGCCATCATAATTTTGTTTATGAAATAGAAATTTTGTTTGTAAAATGTTTTAAGCTTTCTGATTAGATGCATTTAATACCAAAGTAAATAAAAAATACTAACACCATTCAATACCTTCCCTACTCATAATGAGTTACTTATAACATTATTAGAAAATGTGGCTCCTTTTTATGCCAATAATAAGGCTACTTTTTTTCCGAACATGCAAAATTTTAGCGAAGGTAGCCATATTTTATGTCTTGTCAAATGAAATAAGTTAAAACGTCCATCATTACCATCCAGCAAAATTCGCGATCATGCGGATGGTAAAGATAGAATCAGGATAAAATATTAAGTGCATTGTTTTTAATATTTTAGATAGTTGATTTTGTTTAAATTGATCTTTTAAACTGTGGATCTTTTATTCCATAAGCTTTATTGAAACTCGTTTCAAAAGCTAGTTGATGAGTATTTTTAAATTTTTTAAATAATTTAACACTTTTATTACATTTGTTTTGAATTCAGATGATAAATTTAATGAAGTATTTTCTTAATTAATTCATAAATCAAGATCAGGAAAAAACGAAGGAAAAAAACATTGCATTAATCTACACAAATTTAGCCCTCAATAATGCTAAATTAAATGAAGATCTTTCATAAACCTTTGCAGTTTAACATATGTACATTATGGTGTTTCACGATTTTTTTTTTTTTTGGAAATTCAAAATTTCAATTTGATAAAAAGTTGTCACTATATTCACAATGTTACTAAAAATATTTTGAAATTGAAAAATATTTAAGTCTACCGAGATTACCTTGAAGTTTCAAGTTTTTTAGTTAAAACGATGATGTTTTAAAAAAATGCATAAATTATGTGTAAAGCAAAAATAATTATTCAAGTGAAAAAATGTACTACTTAAGGAGTAATCTATCAATAAAAATGCATTGGAGCTAAAATTGAACTTATAGGTTTCCAGAAATAGTTATGAAAAACCTCACATTTTCGCTAGTCAGTCATATTTTTAGAATATTTACCTATCCTGCAAAATAATTTTTATTATTGTATTAATAGTACAAACATTGAAGTACAGCACTTTGAAATAGCGAGATTGGTTCATTTTTCCACTCAAATAATTATTTTGTTTTACACATGATTTATACATTTTTTACAAAAATCATCGTTTTTACTAAAAAACTTGAAACTTCAAGGTAATCCCGGGAGACCTAAAAATTTTTCAATTTCAAAATATTTTTTTAAGTAAAGATGTGAATATAGTGACAACTTTTTATCAACTTGAAATTTTGAATTTCCAAACAAAACTTTTCGTAATACACCCTATGGGTAAAAATTCTAAAAATATGACCGACTAGCAAAAATGCCAGGTTTTTTGTAACTATTTCTGGAAACCTAAAAATTCAATATCAGCTCCAATGTATTTTTTATTGATAGATTACTCCTTAAGTAATCCATTTTTGCACTTAAATAATTATTTTTGCTTTACACATAATTTATGCATTTTTTTTAAAAAATCATCGTTTTTACTAAAAAACTTGAAACTTCAAGGTCATCCTGGAATATCTAAATATTTTTCAAAATCAAAATAATTTTTTTTTATAGCTATGTGAACATAGTGACAACTTTTTATCGATTTGAAATTTTGAATTTCCAAAAAATTCTTTTCGTGATACACACTAATGTGCATATCCTGCTTTTCTAAAAATGTCTAACTACACAAAATTTTATATATTTGGCATTTATAGAATATTTGATTTCCTTTAAACTCTCTCTCTCTCTCTCTTCAAAATATACTTATTGTGTGAAACTAACTTTAAAATATTTTTATAAAATAGATTTTTACGATTTTTTTCTCTTAAAAGTTTGATTCAGTTTTTGATGAGTTTTTTTTTTTTTTCAGAACTAGTTAGGCTCTGTGACGGGGGGAAAACTTATTTTTTTCTGAGCAGCTTTTATTAGTTCTCAATAAAAATTCGTTAAATAAAAAGATCCATTTTAAAACTTGTTGACAAAAATTAAATTTAATTAAAAAAATAATTTGATTTTTTTTATTTTGTACCTTAAGGCATGAGAATCACCTCATATCAAAGTTATTTAAAAAAAAATACTGTACTTAAATGAATTCAAAACTTATTTTCATTTCGAGGTTTTTTTTTTTTTTTGCTGTGAATTCAAACGTTCCTGTGTTTCATAAATCGTTAAATTAAGAGTTAGAATAGTGAATTTAAGGGTTTTTTCTTCTAGTTTAAGTTCAATCTTTTGTTTGAAGTTTTTCTGAGTGATATTCATAATTATTTTTAGTCATAATAGACTTCAAATATTACAAAGTTCTTTCTTCTATTTAGAATTACGTGGTTATAAATTTGTTTTTGTTTCAAAAAAATTTATTTGATTGTAATTATTTTGAAAGTCCAGAACTGATTTTGTATTTTAAAATGTAATGAAAAACAACATTTCGGCGAATTTTTGAATAAAAATCAATTATTAGAACCATTTATATAAAATTAAGATTATTAACGACGACTCAATTCAGTTTTTACAGAAATTAATTATTAAAATATTTTAAAGCGAAGCCTTATACATCAAAAAATGTTTTTTAAAAACATATTGCATTTAAAAAAATGCAATGTTTTTGGCAGCATCTGGTACTTTGATAAGCGTTTAGTTATGCATAAAAATTTCTTCAAATTAAACTGAATCTCATCGCCGTACGGCCTTTTCTGGTTTATTAAAACTTTGTGATAAAATTATGGCGAAATATATTCATTATTTTCACAATTTCGAAGAAAATACTCGACCAGAAATTGCTTTAAGCTCCTACTAAAAACAAGCGTACCGCCATTATTATAACGTAACCCCCTCCTCCTTTACCCCATCGGCGTTTGTATCTTCAGTTCTGAAAGGCTTCTTTTAACTGCATTGATGATTAAAATATATTGAACCCAAAGTAATAAACAAGAAAATACCGAAATGTTGGAGCAAATGAAAATAAAATCAACAAAATAAAAAAAGCTCCAGCGCTCTGCTTCTCGCAATTATAAAACGTAATTTCGAAAATCTTTCCAGGGAAAAACTCATTTCATTATTTTGAAGCAAAAAATTTTTTAACAGTGCCGCTTCGAAATATATATTTTCTAGTCGGCTTTGTCCGTATAATTACTAAAAAAATATTTTTTTGCCCGCCTCTCTTTCGGCTTAGCTCACGTTGGGAGAGGGAGGGGGGAATGGCAGATATCCGGTGGGAAAAAAATTAAAAGACCGAAATACATATAGATATATGTACATATCAAAGAGCAGCAAATTTATTTCCTTCTCTGTGCATATTTTAATGAACCGACCCAGCTTTGCGATTGGTTGATTAGACGAATGCCGAGAAAAATGCGAAAAACTAAATGGTAGAAAAAAATGGCGCATTTTTGCGTCGTATCTTTTTAACTTCGGCTGAAAACATTACAGGTTGAGAAATCTAGAATGGAGATGTAGAAAATGGAGAATCAAAAACTGCATTACCTGAGACTTGAATTACTGATAGTTTTTGCTTAGTTTTCGAATTTTTCTTTTATAATTTATTTTTCCACGAGAAGAGGAAAAGTTTTATCATTAGGTTTGGCATCGGCAGTGAAGGTTTTTTTTTTGTGAAAATGGCATGAAGGTGCATCATATAATTTTGATGGAAATAATTAGGGCATTTCTTTTTATTTGGTTGCGGGAGCTTACTCTTTTTTTTTCTCGAAACTTAGAGAAGCTTTTGATTACTTTATTTGAAATTTTCTGTCATTACCCTTTATTTCACAACCTAAATTAAGTTTGGGTGTGTGCGCTGTTTTTTTTTTTTTTTTTTTTGTTTCTTTTTTTCATTTTTATTCCTTAATTATGATTAAAAAAATCTACACCTCTAAAATAAATAAATTAAAATATGTAATAAAAATAATGATAAAAAATAACTTTAACGAAATTACTGTACTAATAAAGTAATTATCCATAAATTATTCGTGACTTTTAGTTCAATGTTATTTTCTGTTATAGTAATTATATGCATTGAATTTTTAAAAAATAGAGTGTATTTGAATATAGTATAAAATGTTTTACATGCTTTTACTGTAAATTAAAAGCTAACTTTATAATTGCACTTTATTCAAATCTTCTGTTCAATGAAGTCGTTGGAAAAATGAAAATAAAATTATTTAATATTAAACAAAAACTTGTCATTACATTATCACTTAGTACAATAGAACCTCGATTATAGGCAACTCATTTAACCGGTAGCTCGTTTAATTGACGTCAATTGTCTTGTATTTTAATTATTTATTTTTTTTTGATAAATAAATAATATCCGTTTATGTTCAGCGCAGGTAACCCATCCCTATTGTTGCACTGAATTGCCCTTATGTTTCTATAAATTCTGTAGGTATTTTTTCCTTTTATTTCTGGCATTGTATTTCTATAAATTCTGTTTTCTTCCTAGTTTTTTCATTTAAGCCTATTTGTAAATTTTTAGAAAACTAAATAATTCCAAAAATGCTATTAATTTCAAAAACCATTAAAATATAAAAGTAAAGTATTCTTTCAATCAGTAACTTCTTAATTACTTACTGATTTTTAACATTAAAGAACAAAGCGTAAAGTTAAATGAATTATTAATCAAGTAAAGAAGATTTAAGCTACTCTTATATTAGATATATCTTACACTAGGTGGCCAAAAGTATCCGGACACTTTCAAAAATTCACATTTTTACATATAGCTCGAAAAATAAGTGATCAATTGTTCTTTAACTTTAGTCATACAAAATATAGGCTTCACCGAACATTTCCAAGTTAATATTAAATTACCCTTGCATTTGGGGGACGACAAGAAGGGGGGTTGAAAGTAAAACTGCTTTTTGACCATAACTCTTCGAAAATAGCTCGGAATAAGCTATAAATTTCAGTAATTAATTAGCATACTATGTATAATTACTGTACAAATTTTTATGAACGTACCACTCTTACTTCCGAAGATATGAAACATTTTTTAAAAAATGGCAATTTTATTTGAAGGGTTTTTGCTCATAACAAGCAGAGTTTTTGATCAAACCTTATCAAAAACTTCAGGAAAAATGACAAAATACAAGAGAAAGAACATACTAAACGGTAAATAAAAATATTAAAAATCCGATGAGATATGAACGTTAAAAGGAAATATTTTTTCAAGGCGCATGCGCGAACGACAGAAATTTATAACTACAAAAATATTGTACTCTGATTTATACTTCTTCTTATAAAAAAGTTCTAGTTGAATATCATGAAAATTGAAAAAGATATCAGCGATCTAGTGAGCTGTATTTCATTCATTCGCAGACAATACATAAAAAGTGAGGGTCTGTCCACAAAGAGCTATTTTTAAATTAAAGGTTATTGCGTCATCGTTCAAAACCAACGTTTCAGGGGTGTCCGGATACTTTTGGCCACCTACGTATAAGGTCTTTTTGGCCGAATAGGCGAAATGTGACTTCTATGCGAATATAAATTTTCAAACTGTATACAATTTAACATTGAAGAAAATGCTCAATTGTCACCACACTATTTGTGGAGAACCCCTTGCCATTTATGTATTGTCTGCGAATGAATGAATTACAGCTCACTAGATCGCTGATATCTTTTTCAATTTTTACGATATTCAACTGAAACTTTTTTTATAAGATGCAGTATAAACCAGGCTACAATATTTTTGTAGTTATAAATTTCTGTCGTTCGCGCATGCGCCGTGAAAAAATATTTCCTTTTAAACGTTCATATCTCATCGGATTTTTAATATTTTTATTTACCGTTTTAGTATGTTCTTTCTCTTGTATTTTGTCATTTTTCCTGAAGTTTTGATAAGGTTTGATCAAAAACTCTGCGTGTTATGAGCAAAAACCCTTCAAATAAAATTGCCATTTTTTAAAAAATGTTTCATATCTTCGGAAGTAAGAGTGGTACGTTCATAAAAATTTGTACAGTAATTATACATAGTATGCTAATTAATTACTGAAATTTATAGCTTATTCCGAGCT
>JAXGGA010013002.1:0-36738 GCA_038373865.1 Uloborus plumipes
TAGAACTATATTTTTGTTCGTCAAAGTTCGGACGATGTTGATTTCTTTTTTTCCTCAACACAAATATTTTTTTTATTCTGTTCCTATCGTCACTGTTTGTACATATCACGTTTTAAGTTTATTTATTTATTATTTTTTTTATACCGAAGCCATCAGCTTCAACATACATGAGGACTGCGAACTATGCGCCTTGCATCCTCACAAAGACAGGACAGATTTACGGCACAGAGAGGATGAAATAATAACATCCATGGGCAAGGCGGGACTCGAACCCGCGACCCTTGCTTACGAGGAGAATACTCTACCTCTGGGCCGCGTGTCCCCCCTCTACTCCTTATATTATGTTTTTTTCAGATTATTTGCGATACCCGTGCCACCTAATTCCGTGGATAATCAAGAGTATAAAAAAAATATTGCATACTTATAAATCGTTTATTTTCTGAAAGTGACACTTGTCTTTTTTCAAAACATAGTTTTCCATTTCAATTGAACATAGAGTTTCTAGTGATAAATTTGGGCCTTTTTCCATTGGTCTATAATGGGATGGTCTTTATAAGGTGTGGTCGTTATAATGAGTGTCAACTTTATTCTTTTGAAAGAATCATCTTTACTACCTTTCGTATGTTTTTTCACTTGGTTTTTGCTTTTCATGTATTTCCCGTATTTTGTTTTTCAAACCCTGAGGAACGTAACATCGGAGTTTCCCTGTATCTACAAAAAGGAAAACGATTTATATCATTTTTGGTTTCTTATCCCAGTCTGAGTTTGAGAAATAGTACGTCCGTTCTAACATAGGAGGCTGGTGCGCCGAAAAAGGGGGGGGGGACAGGTGGAGGTACTTCTGTTTTTTTTTTTGCAAAATTTGGTTTTGATCATTGGATTTTAACATAAGTGATAAAAAGACCTCTAAAAATTCGAAATATGGCCTCAAAAAATCAAGACGGATAGTTACCGTAAACACCTTCTTCCGATTCACAGTTTCATTCTTTTGAAATAACATGGAAAAAGTTCATTTTTTGGAATGTTCAGCTTTTATTTTCTTAAAATAAATCAATCCTCTGAGTAAAAGAATAATTTTTAATCTATCATCAGTTTTAAACTCTGAAAAAAGAGGGGTGACAAGTCCTCTTCCCTTTTGAAAGTGAGGGGGCAGCTGCCATAGGCAGACTTACGGGGGTGCCAGGGGGTGCGCCGCACCCCCAATATTTTTGGTTGGGTTTTGAAAATAATGAAATTAAGTATAATTAGCCAAGAAATGCAGTTGGAACAGAACATTATTATTCAGTGCTGCATTAAGGAATGAGTGTATACTCCGTAATTGGGTATTTATTGGTACATCATTACAATTTCTTCTACTTTGAAACTACTATGGCAAAATTAAAAAAAAAAAAAAAAAGAAAACGTGACTATTGTAATAACTTTATCAGTAAAATCTGCCCTGAAATCAGCTGAAAACCAGCATTTCTAAGGTAATTTTTTAAATTTTTCCATAGAAGTACCCCCTCCCCCCGGACTTCTTATTGTAGTGGCGCAACCAGAGGGGGCCCACAATGATCGTGCTCCCTTCCTCCCACCCTTTCTTCAGAATGCTGAGCTGATATTTTTTTTAAAATATTCTTTATTATTGAAGAGAAGGAAAGAACGCGTCTTGGGAAAAGGCACCAAAATACCCAATGTTGAGAAAATATCTTAATTTCTTTCAAAAATGAAAAAATCTCGACACTTAAATTTTTCAACAGCTTCAGATTGTTAGTCAGCTAGTTGTGTGCCACCCCCCCCCCCTCTCGCCCTATCCTTTTGTTTTTAATTTCATTTCTGCCTGATTTTTTTTTCTTTTTTTCTATTTCGTTTGAAATTAAAAAAGTCTTCAAAATATTATTTCTCGGAAGTCCTCTACCCCCAAAGTTATTACGGAGCATCAAATTTCGTCACCTGGGCTTCAATTTAGCAAAATTTCCTTTCAAAATCCTCCAAATACCAAACACCTTAAAAGATCAAAAATTGCTTAAAATTTCGTTTTTGAAGCTTCAATTTTGGAAAATTTTCGGATAAGGGCAACCCCAACCACCCTTTATCCATCATTAAAAATCGTTAAAATTTTACTTCTCTAAATTACAATTCCGAAAAGTCTAAAGTGGAAGACTGAAGACAGTAGCCTTAAATCTTCCTTTTAATACCATGGAATATTGCACATAAGAACTTTGTTCTTAGAACTTCAATTTCAAAAATTTTCAGGGTAGAGCCCCATAACCCCCTCCAATAGAGCATTCGCAATCACGTGATTTTTCCATAGCAACCGAACCTGGCAACAACTGCTGGAGGACAACCGACCACGTTTTCTCCGTATCGCTGTAGTGTTACTGGCCGAAGCGCATTTCTTTTTACCTATGTTCATCCGTCTAAAATGTACTCTGAATACGTTGAAAGCCTTGATAATGAAGCAAAACAAAGATATATTGAAAAAATAAAGGTCATTAACAATAAAGATCCATATTTACTACATAAAACTGAACTCTCAACTAGTGCGTCAGACTTGCCGGACGTAACTTATATAGATATTGTGAATTACCTGGTTTATGGTGTCAGTGCATACACATCAGAAGAATTTAAAGCCTATAAAAGCTTACAAGCCTATAGTCAATTTTCTTGTGGCTGGGTTTTGGATGTTTTTACAAAGAAAATGTCAGCTGTCTGCTTGGTTATTGGAAAGGTAAGTTAGAATCAATGCATTTTTGTATTAATTAAGTTGTGGCTGTTTTTGATTATCTCCATATGCTTTTATTAGCTTTTAATGTTATTATTAATTAATTTTCATGGTTTTTGATAATCCTTTGCTTTTTTATCGCATTCGTTGTGTTACTTCTCAATTGTTAGTTTATGTTTGGTAGTTGTTTACGTTTCAAGATTTTTGGGTGTGTATACAAAGATCAAAGTGTTTGTACTTTTTTTAAAAACATTAAAAAATAAAAAGCTTTATGGTTTTATGGTGAAAACATGTACAGATTTTTTTTTTTTAAGTTGCACAGTTTTATGGTAAAAGGATGCAAGAATTCTCTTAACTTTTGTATTGGATATCATGATTAAAGTGCAAAATTTTCTGAAATTTTAAGGTTTGGGAAAATAACTTTTCCAGCCAAAAAATTTTTTTTTAACAAATGAAAATGGTTTCTTATTACAGTATTACTTATGATTATCCAGTCTGATCATCAGGAATGGTGACACAGAAATACAAATAATGAAGCACTGTTCATTTTACAATAGAATAAGTTACATACAGATTACGTGAGGTAAATGAGAATAAAGATGAGATAAATTTAAATATGATAAATGATCATAATTATAGCTAAAAACATGTATTTCTTAGAATTATTACTAGTTTATACAAATACTGGCAATACCTACCTTTGAGCTTTAAACAACTATTTAATTTTTACTAACAGTGTTTGTCACGCAAACTAAAGGAATGCACGGATAATCCAGAGTATAATGTAGTTACACTAGAAAATAGTAAGTATTAAACAAGAGGCATGTTTGTGTTGTTTTTTTCCTGAAAACATACATAAAACAATTAAAAATTGTCTTTCTGTTTCATAATGTCTTCCCCTCTCAATACAATTAAAATAAGTGAATTTCGGAGCTGTATTTATCATTTATGAAAGTTATTAAATCAAAATTAATCATTGTAAATAAAAAAAGTAGGTTTTCAGCAAATGTAATTAAGCTTGTGACATGCATTTCTATTATATGACATAATATGTTATGGGGCCCTATTGCCAAATCATGCCATGTCTCTTCTCCCTCACATTTTTTTATACAGAAATAAGTTTTTTAAATTTGTTTTTTATCCCCTATGTGAGGTTGTATACATTATATGTAAAAACACATTAACAGACTAAATAAAAATTGAACCTCTGCGAACTCGAGCAATTTTTTTAACAAAATGTGCAAAAAAAGCACTATTTTTCTTTAGTCTTCTATTGCGACCAACAGCAAAAATGTAAAATTGAAAGCAAGAACCACTATGCAATCTGCATACTTTTAAATTACATTTACTCTTTTTTTCCATTATTATCTACTTATATTAAAAACTGAGTATCTTTATATTATCTATCTATGTCATGCTTCTTTCTCCTGAACACCAATGAACTGTAAGTCGAACCAGGTACCGATAGATTGGTAATTTTCCAGGCTTTATTAGTTTTAATTTATATAATTATTCGATTTTATATAACAAAGATATCAATAAGTGGTCAAATTTAAAGCACTGTGTCCTAAATGATTAAATATGAAATCCATTGTTACAAAACGTGGTTTCTGTGAAACAGTAATAACAATGATAATGAGAATTTTGATTGAAAGCTTAACTAAATCAAACATGAAACTCATTAGCGGTCCACTACTTTTATCGCTAGCTACTTTTAATTTTTTGAAATATAAATAAGTTGAAAAGCCATCTACTTATATTAAAAACTGAGTATCTATGTCTGCTTCTTTCCCTTGAGCGAGCTGAACTTGCTGAAACTTTCCTCACCATTTTGATGACACGAAGCATCTCAATAATTCGAATGATTTTTTGATGTAGGAAAAAGTAAAGGCATGAAGCGACGCCTTGGTGGCGAGTAGTTTGTTGGAACATTCTTTACCACTTTAAAGGCGTGAAGCGCCCGTGCTACGCAGGGCCATGCAGCTAGCTGTTTGGGGCATTAGCAGGCTACGTACGTAGTATGTCTTGAAATCTTATGGAAATTTAATTATATCAAATAATACAACATCAGAATGAGGTAAAAGTTGAATGGCGGTGGACATTATGCATCAACATGCTACAGGAAGCTAATCTAGCTGCCCTGGAAGCTAGGTTTTTATATTATTATTTTAATATTTATATTGATTTTTGAGCCTGTTGCAAACATATAATAAAATATTAATTCATAGAAGAACTAGTTTTCCTGTAAAGCAGGGCCGCCGTTTGGGGGGGAATACTGGACCTCTAGTACCTGGGCCCGGAGCTTTTGGGGGCCCGTAAGGTTATGAACATGTTTTTCCAGTTATAGTGTCAATAATTTTATCAAAAAAAAAAATCTCGCTTTCCATTGCCGATTCTCAATATGAAACAATTGCTAGTACAAACACTAATAAACAAAACACGCTTGCGCAAAGGAAAATGTACCGTTTTTTAAAATCATCTGGCGATTCAAAAAACGTGAAAATAAAATCAGATGCACACTTTCGTAACTAAAAAAAAAAGTTTTTCCGAAAAAAATTTTTCCCCCTTTTTTTTTTTTACAATTGCAAATGTGCTGAAACGATGGCATGAAAATATGCAATTGGGGGGGGGGGTGCATGAGAGGGCCCGGCATTAAAATTGGTACCGAGCCCCATCGTGGTAGCGGTGGCCCTGCTGTAAAGGCTACAGGTTCCCCACCACTGATCTACTATAATAAAAAAAAAAAAGAAAAGCATTTGGTAACATTCATTCATAACTTACAAAACAGGATAAATTGTTCCATATGTTTATTAATAAAATAAGCAATAAACTCCAAATCTTTAACATGTATATGTTTTGCGTACTTTTAAGTAATATTTTGCATTTTTAGTGAACTTTGTTCTTTAATTTTACAGGTGAAACATTCACAACGACTGTCAGAAAAACCTCTCCATGCATGGTTTCTTGCCAATCCACAAGGAGTCATCGAGTCTGCTCACTGTACCTGTATGGCTGGATTGGGCGAAGCCTGCTCTCATATTGCAGCATTAATGTTTTTTGTACAAGACATTATCAATAAAAGAGAAGAAAAGTCTGTGACTTCAATTGAACAGTATTGGGGAAAACCGAAAAGGAGCGTTGATTTTGCAATGGTGAAGGACATTGACTTTTCAAAAAAACTGCAGGTCCCAGCAAAGAAATTGTACAAAATACACCCAAAGTGCCTCTAATGAATGATGAGGAATTTTTTAAAGTTTGTAAAACACTTGAAGAGGCTGGAGCCAAAAGTGCTGTCCTGAATGTTGTTCAGGGATTCAACAGACAACACAAGGATTCTGAAGAAAATTACTTATGCTTGCGCCAATTGTTTTCGGAGGATCACCTCAGTAAAAATCTTGCCGAGCTGCAGAAGATGGCAGCTGAGGTAAAGATTTCTCTCACTTCAAGAGATGCCGAAAAGATAAATAAAGAAACCATTCTACAGTTTAAAAGTCGAAAATGGTATATGTATAAGGCTGGTCGTATAACAGCATCGACACTCAAGTCAGCCTGCAGTACAAAAATAGATGCTTCAGCGATATCAACAATCAAAAAAATATGCTATCCATCGGAGTGCAAATTTTACTCCAAAGCAACATCGTATGGTTGCAACCACGAAAAGATAGCTAAAATAACATACATGTCTGCTCAAAAGGATGAACATCCATCCATCCAGCTATCTTCTTGTGGTTTACTGGTCAATACCGAGAATCCACATATCGGTGCTTCTCCAGATGCCTTGATTTCTTGCGATTGTTGCGGGCTTGGTTGCTTAGAAATCAAGTGCCCGTATTGTTTACGCAATGAAAACACATTGCTGGAACACTCTTGTTTGACACAGGAAAATGGCAAAAGCATTCTTAGAAGGGACCATGCGTATTTTTATCAAGTACAGTGCCAAATTTTTGTGTCCCAAAGAAGTTATTGTGATTTTGTCCTATGGAATCAGCAAACCATCTTTATAGAAAGAATCAGATCAGATCAACAGTTTTGAAGCAATTGCTCACTAAAAGCTGAATTGTTTTTCAGGCAGGTTGTACTACCGGAACTTTTTGGCAAAGTTTTTACACAGTCAACATTTCCCGATGGATCGGACAGAAAGGTAGTTGCAAAAAAAGGCCCAACCATATTATATTTATAAGTTTTCATATTTTCAGGAATAGTGTGCTTATTTACATTTGTTACTATTTTATTCTTTTTTGCTGTTATTTGTACATATTGTTTTTTCTTATTACTTGTACATATTGTTTTTTGTTATCTTTGTTAAATTTTTATACAAATGTTTCTGTTGCTTGAAATATCTTAAAATATTCGATTTTATAATTGAAAGCGGCTGAAACCCTTCCACAAAAAGATGGTTGTAATCTTTTAAACTTTTGTATGCTATAAATTCTTCTCATATGTATACACTGCAATCATAAACAATGTAATTCACAAAATCTATGTAAGTGAAATCAAGCAATTTTGACAATTAGTTGCGAATTCAGTTTTATGTAGTAAATATGGATCTTTATTGTTAATGACCTTTATTTTTTCAATATATCTCTGTTTTGCTTCATTATCAAGGCCTGAAAAGTAATTTAAAATATTTCCAATGTAAAAAATAAAAGTATTAAATTGCTTTGTACTTGGTTGTCTCTCTAATTGTTAACATTTATAGTTGGTTGCCTATTAAACTGTTCATAATTCTTCTACATAGCATAATGCTTCATAAGAGTATTAAAAATATAACAATTTGCAGAGTACTCGGTACTCGGCCGATACCAAGTAGTTGTAGAAAATTGAATAGTTCAAGACACATTTTTCAATAATTAAAAATATGCAAAATATATATAATGCAATCATTTACAATTAATATAGTTATAAAATATGACTGAATTCTACGTATAAGTTTTTAAAAAGTTATAATACCAAATCAGTATAAAAATTAACTAAGAATGTGCAAATGTAATTAACTTTTTCATATCGTATATTGGTGTAGGGGAACTTACCTTTGGTCAGAACAGTCCAAGTGATCCTTAAGATGAATATTAATAAACTCATTCAAAAGAAACTTTCAATCATATTCCAATATATTTCAAATCATTTAAAAATTTTGATTACAAATTTTTAAAATCATGGTTTTGCAGATTCAAACTTGTGGCATTGTGATAACAACACAGAGAAGTAAAATTAAGTCATTTTTATTAGGGTAAGAAAAAGATTGTCTAATATTTAAAGAAAAAAAAGGAAAATGCCAGCAAAATATTTTAATAATTGAAATTGTTGTATCTTAAATTATGGTGCAATATAAGAAATCCATCTGTAGCGAAACCTTCATCAAGAATATGATTTATTCGCAAAAGAAATTCTGAAAAGACTAGGAGAATCAGTTGGAATGAGAGTCCTGCATTTATACATATTCTGAAATAACTACTTCCTAGTGATATGGCTCTTTTCCTGTGTCTCACGAAAAATTATACATAAAAATTTTTTCAAATACTGCTTTACACAGAAAGAGATTTCATTGTTCAGAAAAAGTATTTTTTTCCGTTTTAAACGACTAAACTTGATATATTTTGTCTACATCTAATTTATTGTAGTTCAAGTTAGAACTTTAGTTTATTGTTCAACCATAGAGAACAATATAATTAATTTTAAAAGTACATTTATGCTAAAAATAAAATAACATTTTTGGTGAAAAAATAGAACTGACTTCAGTTGGAAATAGTTCTAAAAAGTACAAAATTTTATTCTTTGAACACCAATGACACTACATTAAAAAAAAATCTTTTAAAGTCAGTGCAGAAAAATCACAGAGAAGATTTTGTTAACAGATATGTAAAAAGGAAAGTCTGTTCTTAAGGAATTTAAATACTTCAACTCTTGTCTAATAACATCTACAGAAATTAAAAGGACATCAAAAAGTAAAATCCAACTGCAGAAAACCTTGAAGAATGTATTGTGATTTACTGCTGTAAAAGGAACGTACATACTATTTTTTGTGTAACGAATTGCTTCAAAATCTTCTTAACTAAAAATACAAAAATTAAGATGTAGTGAAATCCCAATAGAATAATATATCCAATTCAAACAAATTGAAGTTTCCGTCGCAATTAATATAGCTTTTCTGTGAAAAAATCATTTATGTCAAAATTAAAATTTTGAAACTATTTCTTTAAAACCCACAAACAAATCATATTTGAATAAAATAATTTTGTTTTGCTATGGGAGTAATATTGCAGTCGGTGGCAGGCCCGGATTACCCATTAGCTCCAGGAGAGGTCTCCCAATTTCCGCCTTTCCAAAGCATCATTAAAGTTCGTCAAATTTTTAAGTTTCGAAAGGGATGAGGAGGAGTTTTCAAACTCATTCCTATATCAAACATCATCAAAGCTGACTCACACTTTCTTATGTAGGACTTCAATTTCGAAAACTTCCCTGGGGGGGGGGTGCAGAGGTAAGCGACTGACACTTTTAGGGCAAAACAGTATGTATTTTGTAACATTCAAAGAAAAATATACGTTGTGATATCGGGCTTTTCAACTGGATTATTATACCATTAAATTCAGCTTAAAAATTACAATAATCCAGGAGAAAAGATCGTTTCTACAACGTATATTTTGCTTTGAATGTAACAAATCACTTACAATTTTGCTTTACAAATAATAAAAAAATCATAAATATCAATAAATTAAAAAAATCAATAATCTTTAAAATTGCATGTTGAATTGGCCTGCTACGAGTTGTCTCATTACTTTCCGATAAATGGCATAAAATTGCATTTAGCTTCAATTTCGACAAATTCCCGAGGAACCACCTTTGAACCTTTCTTTTTTGAGCATTGACAGAGGAATACGAAAAAAAAAGGGAGGAAAGAAAGAAAAACAAAATCATAAACCAGTTCATCAAATAGGGCGGGGAGGGGGGTAGGGAGGGAGAGATTTGATTTTGATAGGGTTTGGATGTGTGAGGTGGGGCGTAGTTTCCAAGTTTGGCCTAAGGCGTAAATAAACTTTAATCCGGCCCTGGTCGGTGGTCAGTCTAAAATACATAAAACTTGCAACTAACATATCATGATTTGTTCATTAATGTTTCTTATATTAAAAAAAAAAGCAATTATCCTGTTTAAATCATTATGACACTATTTTTAAGTAGCATGCATTATCATACCATTTTAGTAAAATTATACAAAGTTCAGTAGTTAATTGGCATAAAATGTTAAAGATATTTTACCATCACATTCCAAGTAAATTAGAACGTAATTCTCTTAGCCCCACTTAATCAGGTAACCAATAAACGAATATGCCGCTTATACGAAAGAAACATCTTGGAACCAAATATTTCCCCATGACATAGACGCAATGTTAAACATCCCTGCTTAATCGAATAATATTTCTTGAAACCGACAGTATCTGTTTAAGCTGGGCCAACAGTATTTCTAAGTAGATAAATTAGCTTTAAGAGCTCTTTTAAAATATCTTGATTGGCCCTCATGAGAACTTTTTAATAACAATTACATGGAAAACACTTTTTATACTCTTCTGTACATCTCTGAAAAACTCTTTGTATCTGCCCCTGAATAGGATCTCAGTATTTACTGATTAGGAACAAACACTTCCCTCTGTTTCATACATGCATAAATACTATATAAGTACATTAAATTTTTAGTGCAAATTTGCACGTGGAACTCAGATGGCAAAGCAAATGTGGTTGGTGTACCACAGAGATCAATCTAAGTATTTTCTACCAATTTGCTATTTTTATGTCTGAAATGCTATTTCATCATCATATAAAAATGAACTTGAGCAATTTTGCTCGGGTCAAGTAATGAGAGAGTAGCCAGCTAAAGGGGCTTGGGTATACCTAAATCATGTATCCATTCAAAAGATGCATATTTTTAAAGTAAAAAATTTATCTAAATGTACTTTCAGCAAACTACATAAATAGTTTAAATAAGTATTGAAAAAATATGAAACTCTTTTTGAACCTACCTCACCTTGGATGATTTAGTGATAAGTGAAATATATCCTTTATTTTATACAAATACACAAAATGTAAATGGCTTATTTCATATTTTACTGATTGGTTGAATGAAGAAAGTATATAGTAAAAACTACAATTTCAAATAAAAGACACTTTTTAATTTCAACATATTCAATTTCTCGGAGAAAAAAAAAACATGTTCATTGTGGGATTACAGATGGCATCAGATTTACCAAGGCTGCACAAACCATTACAATTTGGTCAATCACCGGGGGAGCTTCAGAATTGTTCTTTTTCACAAGCGAAATCGGCATCAAATCTGACAGAATTCTATACTTTTGTCGTAACTGTCTTATCAGTCCCTCAACATGAATTCTGAGGTGAGCAAGTTTCCGTGTACTTTCTACTTCCCAGGCAGATAATTGATTTTTTCCCTTAGTAAACGCAGGAATCTTAATTTCGGCACAGTATAGTTCAACCTCATCCTTTATATTAAAGCCCCTATCTGCAAGTACCAAATCCCCCGGCAAGAGTTTTTCTAGCAGGCCGGAGTTCTGTACAATGTGCTTATCACTGGTTCTCCCACCCCAAGCTGAAGAGATGAATATTATAACTCCTTGAGGTGAGATCCCAATAAGATATTTCACAGTGTTAGAATGTTTATAATGTGAATAGCACTGTGCAGCTGCTAGAACATTCGAAGGCTTCTCTATTTTTATTTCGAAGCAAATCGATCACTATCATTGCTTTCCTGCCGAAGGTATCTACAAAAGATGAGGGGACTTTTTCAATAAGTTCTGTTCTCTCCGGCCAGAACACCATCCGAGAAAGTCTTTGATGCATTACATATAGGCATTCTTCAAAGGCCCTCGAAGCAGTAGAGTTCGAAACACCAAACCTGTAGCCTAAATCGACAAAGTCGAAATTCAGTCTAAGATGCATGAGGGTCAGAACAAATTTCTGAAACTTATTTAGCACAGATAAATGAGATTGTTTCAGGTACGGCTGTATGAGTTGGAACACGATGCCAAGAAGAGCAAAGGTAGGCAGTCCAGTATAGTACTTTACTTGTTCATTGTCCTCTTTCCAAGAGTTCTCATCTAAAGTCAGAGTTTCCAACCGTTGCTTGGTCTTTCCAAGCTCCGTTTGGATAGCTTGCAGAACTTGCTCCTGTACATTTAGATCATTCATCGTCAGATCTGTTTGAACAACAGCGTCTTGATGACTTGGTAAAACATCGTCTTGATGACTTGGTAAAACATCGTCTGATTCCAAATCACAATCAGCTGCGATATTCCCAGTGTTCAAGGGAACTTTTCTGTTTGCTCTTCTTTTGAATCTCTCACTTTGATCATGTGAGGCACGAGAACTATATCCCATTTTCTTAGATGGTACCCAATCTGGATATTCCCGATCCTCCAAAGTAGAAGGTTCACCTGAAAGTAAGAAGAAATTCTCATTAACGAATGTAAAAATTACGGTAAAATGAAGATAAGAATATTCAAAAAAGTATAGTAGTCTCAAAAATCCGAAATGATTGGAGCTTAATCCAGCGTGGATTTCCGGAAAATTATTTTAGCAATTTAAATTTTACGCCACCAGAACAACACAAGGATGTGTACTTTTTTCTTAATTGTACAATTGGGTGAATTGAAAAAACCCTTTTATGGAATTCCAAATCGGCCAGGGTGAGAAAAGTTGTCCACTAGGACCACACATTTGCCTGTAAAATTTGAAGTTGATCAGATAATATCTTCATTCTCCGCATGGTGGTCCAAGTTCATAAATCAAGCCCAAAAATGCATCTTTTTGAACACATTAGTTTTTAATAATTTTTCAAATTGCTTAGGTGCCAAAAAGTTACCTAATGGGATGAAATACACCGTTGTAAAATTATATCACAGTCCGATAAAATCTTCATGCTTCACACAGTGGTTGAAATTTGCATATTTAATCACAAAATAGTACTTTTTCATCACGAATGAAAAAATTCTTCTGAAATGATCACGGGTAGTAAAGTTGCCTCTTGCGAAAACCATTAAAGCAAAACTTGAGACCTCTTATTTAAAGGACTTACAGCTGGAGGACAAGTCAACCCCTCTCTACAGTCCTCACCGACTTCGTAAATTTATGTTTTTACGTAGTAGGGGGCTCCGCTCCTGCTCACCAATCCCCGTTCGTCGCCTGCGGCGACTACCTCACTGCTTTCGGCGACTTGATCACTATCCCGCTTCTAGTAGTTTGGAGTCAAATCGACTATATGCCACTAATATAATCATTTTCTTCAACTGAAATGCTCACAGTTTTGTACTGTAAAGCACAGAAATATTTCCTTTACAATTTAAATTTTTCGCCAAATAAATAAAAGACCCCCACCCCTCCTAATATAAAAAATGAAAAGAAAAAGTACTTGTAAAATCTCGAAAGTAGCCCTCCCATCGAATATATCCCCCCCCCCCTTATTCGCCTAAATTGAAATTTATTTTAAATCCAGAATATACTTAATCTTAAATCTCGATTATAACCCCCCTCCTGAAATGTATCTGTTGGGTTTTGAAAAGGAGGGGGCTACTTTCGGGATTTTACGATATGTACATAATTAAAAAACATAGTAAAATATCTAACCCAAACAGAAAACTCTTACCTGTAATAAAATGATCCTCACAGATCCGTAGAAATGGCAACTTGGATTCAGTAAGGTCATCTCGTTTTAAAGCTGCTATCCATTTCTGCCTACGTTCGACACTTAAATTTCTTTTGACAGTCGATCCTCTCGATAAAGCTGCAGGTTTTCTAAAAAAGGATTTCACATCCCGATTCGCTCGATTTCCACAATCCACAACAGCACAAAATGACGGCATTGCTTTTAAAACAATAAAGCAAAGAAAATGCAACTGAATAGAAAAAAACAATAAAAATTTAGAAGAAAAAAAAGACAAAAATAAATTCCAAGCGGAAACAAAAAAGAGTTAAAGGAATAAACAAAAAAAACCTCAAAAAGAGTAATGAACAAAGTCAACAAAAAATCAATAAAGGAACAAAAATGCAACAAAAAAATTAACAAAAACAGCAATCAAAAGATAATAAAAGCTAACAATAACAAAAAACAAAACAGTAAAATAAGAATCAAAAATAAATTAAGTTAAAAAACAACTTAACAAAAAGAGCAATATTGAAGCAAAGCAACGTGTTGACAGATCGAACGAGAGCCGAACAGCGACTTGCTCTGTGTTGAGCTGTCATCAGCATCATCAGCTTTGTATGTCCTCCAGGATGACGCGTAGTGCAAATGCCCTATACGTAGTATTCAGAGTAGCGACAACAGCCGAGTTCGAAAAGGACAACCGGTTACAAGCAGAAACGGGGTTGCCGTGAAGCTGCAAGTTTGGCTTCGTACTCGCCCAAGGGTTTCATTTCTAAAAAACTGTCACAAACGGTGTGGTGTGACGGTGAGCGTGATCAAGAGCAGGAGAGGTCTTAAGCTTTACACGAATGAGATAATGCGTGATGTTGGTAATTTGTTCGAATTTGATTTTAACTTTAATAAAAGCAAAAGGTTAGCTGTATTTAAAAAGTTTTGACACGAAGGCCTTATTTATAAACTCATTGAACTTAAATTCCCAAACTATATAATCAAAATAATTCATCACTTTCTCCACAAACGCACTTTCCAAATTAAGTTGCAAGAGCATCAAGAAAACATAATATTAATGCTGGGATCCCTCAGGGGTCCTCAATTTCTCCTACCTTGTACAACATCTATACATATGATTTTCCCACCCACCCCAAACATCTTACATGTCTATTCGCCGACGACACAAGTATTCTGGTGGGCGAATATAATAGAAGATTCGCACATAAATATCTACAAGACTATGTAAATATTATCTCCGATTATCTCAACAAATGGCGCATCGCAATCAATCCTTCTAAAACACAAGCAATCTGTTTTTCCAGAGGGAACATCACTTACCCCCCTCGCGTCATACTAAATAATGTTGAAATTAATTACTCTAGAAGTGTAAAATACTTAGGAGTCCACTTAGACTGCAAGCTGACATTTAATACTCATATCACTGATGTGGTAAAGAAAGCAAAAATAAAACTAGGTTATGTCCTGTCCTTACTATATAGCAGACATCTTAGTACTAAAAGCAAACTATTGTTGTATAAAACTGTGATTCGCCCTGCACTCCTATATAGCGTCCCTGTATGGGGACAGGCAGCCAAGTCTAATATGAGGAACATACAAGTCCTCCAAAACCAAACTCTCAGAAAAATCTTCAATGCCCCATGGTATGTTTCCAACAAAACTCTTCACAACGATGCTAACCTTCAAGTTATTACCTCCTACATCGTCGATACTTCCACAAACTTTTTCACCAAGCTTGAGAACCCCCCTAACCCACTAATTCATGATCAAGTTCATTACACCTTCCACCAAGGAGGTACTAGGTTTCCATCTGATACCATGCACATCACCTACTCTTTCGGTTCTCGGAGGAGCAACCTTACTAGGGATGACAATCTCTCACACTAGTCCATGCCGAGCCAGCGGCTTGCCGCTAGGCTGGGTCTCATTTCGAGGCCTATGGCCTTCTCACTGTTAGCGACTCTCTCCTCCCCTACCGGCAAGAAAATGCTTGCTGGTTAGGCGCTCCATAAGACCCCTACCATGTTAGGATTGGCCCTAACAGTAGGTCTCTTCCTTGCTCACTTCCGGCGCGAAGTGAGTACAGAGCGTGGGGCGGGTCCCTCGCTCTGACTTTTCCTACACTTTTTGTTTTTCTATTGTAATTTAGCACTTACATTTTTACCCAGTCCTTCCATTTGTTTCATGTCAGCTCAATCATGTTCTCTCTCTCACCCAAACAGCGAAAAAGAGCGCAGCTCTAACGCAATTATTTTCTCACGATCTGTATCTGTATCTGTATTTAAAAAGTATTTCCTCGAACTCAAACCTCTGAAAAACGATTAGTGTTCCAATGTAATGATACTCTTAAGGTTTTAAAACAGCGAAAACTGTATTTGTATTTAATTGATTCAAAGAAAAGGAAGAAATAAACATAGTATAGGTGACTGAATACTAACTAGTAAATAAATTCATCGCGCGTTTTTGTTTTATTATTAAGTTTACCATCAGGAAGATTTTTGAGTACAACAATATTTCGTTCTTGATATCAAAAGCTTTAAAAAAAAAATGTTATTTATTTTTTTTTAATCTAGATTTCAATCTATCTTAAATATTTCACAGTTGAACAAAAAATAAAATTAAAATATGAGTAGGAAGAAATTTGAAAGAGTAATTAATGCAATAGTATCCACTCAATAATGTGATCACTTCTAGAGAAAGTGATTTTCATAAATTGACAACTGACTATTCAGAAAAAATTTTTAAATTAAGTTTAAAAAAAATTAAAAAACACATTTTGAGTTTAAAAATAGAACGAATAAACTCTTATCTTATTTTCATGTGTGTAATACTGTCATAATATTATCCTGTTACAATTTTGTAAATTTAATTCATGTGAATCAACTACAAGGCTCCAATATCAGTTTGTTTTTGTGTAAATATCTAGTAAGTTTTTGATTAACATAGAAGTTGCAGTGATACTTTGATCAGTTTTCCCAGACTCAAAAACTCTCAAAATGTAAGATATAATACAGATTTTTTGTAAAAAAAAATCTAACAGACAAAAGTGTTGTCTGGTCATTAAAAAAAAAACATTTCTATTTTAGAAACCTGATAACATTAAGCAATGTGATAATTTTGACATTCATACAAATGAATAAACTCTGGACCCCAAGTGAGTATGAAAAAAATAAACCGTGATCACATTAAGAGGAAACTATTGTATCAGAAGCATATAGAAGGTTTAAACAAGGTAACCTTTCTCCCCCTCCCCTAGGCATTTCAGTCGCTCAGCGGGCACTTATGGTTCAAAGATCAATTTGTATAAAGTTGAGAACTGAAATTATTTTAAGAAGTGGTAATTTTCATTTTCAATCAGATGTACGTAAAAAATATTCAGCAATTAATTAAGTGTTGGGGGGGGGGGTGTAACTTAAGGTATTACAAATTTTGAACACATAGGAATGACAAAGAACTGTATCTATTATTTTATATTTATTTCTCTGCATTATACATCATACAAAAATTTTCAACAATGTTTACACATCAAAACAATACTGGATAAAAGTTTAGTAGACAAAGTCAAAACCATTCAGAGCACCAATACAGGACTTTTAGATAAATTCAATTTTTGTTGGAAAAAATGTTTATAACTTATATTAACAGATACTTCTAAAACAATTTAGTATGAAGAAAATTTATTTGTGCAATACGTAGAGTACTCAGTTCACTGGCACAAATGTTACAACATTAAAAATCTTTATTAAAGTAAGATTGATCAACACTTTATTGCACAAAATTTACAAATAACTTCAAATTCTTATTTCGAGTTTCAAGAAACCCTCTTTTCAATGCAACGGAAGTATGGACTTTAGGATGACAAGTCGTCATTTTTTGCTTTAAGTATGCCTAAACTTTATTTAATTTTCAGAATTTCCTACATTTTCATGCAATCAAAAAAACACCGAAACCAATTTCTTCATGAGCTATCAAAATAAAATACAGAGTACCAAGACAGGATAGTGCGGCTATAATTTTTGAGGCAAGCTTAACTTTTGATTCAGATAAAAGCATGGGGCATGGGCCCAGTACCGAATCTGTAGCTTAAGTTACACGAATCAAGTTACACTATGCAATCTGTGTTGTCACGATTAGTCCTTGATGTACATCCAGCAAACCATGGCAATAGATGTTCTGTTGTTCACCAAGATGGGATTTCCATGCCAATAGCCTATGCATAAATAATTTAACAATAAAATTCATTTTCATAATGATTTTACATACATAAACTAAACAATATTTAATGGAAAATCATACTAAATGGTTTCTTTCCTCTAAATTCCATTAAAACTACCAGCAAGCATTAAAGGCACATAAAAATATTTAATGTGCCTCGTTTTTTCTTAAAGGAAAACAGGGCACAGGAAATATTTTAGGGTCAGGGTTGGATTAAGACATCACGGGGCCTGAGGCCAAATTCTTCTTTGGGCCCCTATACTCAAGCTTTACAATTCTTACGTGTGGAATAAAAAATTTTTAGCCAATGAATAGCACAATTTTAGATATTTGGAGGCCCCTAAATTGTTGTGGCCATAAGCCATGGCCTAATTGGCTTATTGAGTAATCCATAGGCGGCTCGCACTCGCACAGGGGGGCCACTGCCCCCTCACTTCCAAAAGTAAAGAAAACTTGCCCCTCACTTCTTAGAGTTATTAAGTAATAATCAGTTGAAAAAAGAATTTTTTGCTCAGTCGATTGATTTATTCCACGAAAATTAAAGCTGATTATTCCAAAAATAGTCTTTTTTTCATGTCATTTCGTACAAATGGAGTCGACGGTGGTCATCCATCTTGACTTTTGTGTCTGTATTTGTCATATTTTAGAGATCATTTATTCAGAAAAAATTAAAAATCAATAATGTAGTCGAATAGTTGCAATAGACAAGAAGTTCTGTCAAGAACTAAACGAGCCTACTTTCCCGTACATCGACATCGGCATTCTAGCATCTGATCATTATTCTCTTGATTATCTAAGACTAAAAATTATGTCAAACATACCTTTTTAGCACTTGAAGCTGATTTCTAAAAGCAAAATATACCCCTCTCATCAGATGAAATAGACACATAAAAAGTAAATAAATGAATAAATAAAGCTTTGTCGCACCTTTTAAAGAATGTAACTGTTACAGTTCTTCCGTAGAAAAATTCCTCAATTGTTTTCAAAAAAAAAATTAAAAGTACAAAGTACATCAAAACACATTTTATCAAAGAAAGAAAAAAAATAAAGAAAAAAAAGAAAAAAAAAACTCGTCCGTTGATAAAATGTCTCGAATTTCACTTTTAATCCGTTGCCAGTTGTTAAATATAAATAAAGAATAAAATGCCCTCGTGAATGAAACATTTTTGTTACAAAAAAAAATCGTCTGCCAAAAATAATAATAATAATAATAAATTCAATAAAACAAATGAATAAATAAACAAAAAATCGTCTGCACAGTTAGTCATTTTTTTTTCGAACTGTTTACTCAAAAGTTATTAGGGGTGACAGCTTGCTTGAGCGGTTCAATGTTGAACGAAAAATTGTTCAAATCGGAAATGTAAATACGGGAATGAAGTATCCTTGAAAAGTTCTTTCCAACAAAAAAAAGTTTGTTCAAATCGGACTGTTCATTAAAAAGTTAGTATCGCGGGACCGGTTATTTGAACGGCTCAAAGTTGAACCAAAAATTGTTCAAATCAAAAAATCAAATATGGGAATGAGCTGTACTCGCCGAGATCTTTCCAACAAAAAAAAGTTTGTCCAAATCGGAATGTTCATTCAAAAGTTATTAGGGGGGGACAGACAGACAGACCGACCGACAGACACACAAATTCCCCATCTCAATACCCTACTTTCAAATTTTTAATTTTTCGATATTTATTTCATTTTTTTGTTTCTTTTTGACTTTTTTTTTACTTGGCGATATTTTTTGGGCTTGGCGATATTTTTTGGACTTGGCGATATTTTTTGGACTTGGCGACATTTTTTAGATGCATTAAGCCAATTTTAATGCTCTTTTCGTCTCTTTTATTTTTAACGGGAAAGTAGGCTAAAAAAGGCAGTAATAAAGATGCTGGCCCCCTTTCTCATTTTTACCCACCCCTACCCCCACTTTTTTGATGCACTAGTCGCCTGTGGAGTAATTAGGATCTGCCCAGGATGAAATTTTTAAGGGCAACAAAATTTTATTTCAATCATCTTTATGCCACTCTAAAAATAAATTATCAGTATTTTTCTGTATTTATTGAGAGATCATTTTCTGAAAAACTACATTTCATCCTATAATGTAATAAATAATGGAATCATTGTGCTGTGCACACTTTAAAAGTTCAACAATCAATAAAAGAGCAAGAAATTCTTTGCAGGAAATTAAAAATATTCAACTCCTACTTCTGCAAACCAGAGTGTTTACAAAAAAAAAAAAAAAAAGCACAGTATTAAGTATATAAATGCGGCAGCTTACAACAATGCAAGTTTGTACATACCTTTACTCTTTCAAATATTTATTTCAATACCATGGGGCAGAGTTTCCCATAATATGAGTCCGCCGACCCCAGGAGTCCTTGAGCCTATGCCAGGGGGGTCTGTGGTGCTACACTGCTAAAACGTAAAAAATAATTAAATTGAAGGACGAGTAACAATATTTTAATTAAAAACGTCAGTAAAACTTCCAAGAACTTTGATTTTAACACACATCTCTAAGCTTTAAAATAATATTTTAAATGGCATATTATATTGTGGTATGTTTGTTATGTATGACATTTATTTCTAAAATCGAATGCGAAATTGGCCTTTCGGATTCATATATAAACAGAAGATTGTAGAAGTAAGGTGATAGCATTTTGATTCGTAATTGAGTTTTGAATAAATTTTTATTTTCAGAGCTCACAATAATAATGTTGTGCAATGAATACTAGAGCTCTAAAAATATACAGAACATGAATAAATAATTATACAGAAAAAGCAAACAAACAAACGCATAAACATATTAGAAAAAATAGTTAAATGAACCAATTGTATTTTGCTCGCAACATGGCGGGCTAGACTTTGGAAATCACTGCTATGGGATAAAATGCGTTTTACCTAAGCTCATAGTTATTTTAAATAAAAAATAGATTCTCTCATAAAAACTCAAGTTTTCAATGATTTTACAAATATAAAGTAATTAACATTTCACAAACTATGAAGTGTCTTCAAAACAAAGTAGCAAGCATTAAAAATTCATATAAATATTTTTCGCTGTTCACCAATTTTGCTAAATACTTAACATGACATCATTTTTCTTAAAATTCATTGTATGAAGAGACTTTTGGAGTTTTATAGTTTCTAGGAACATTCAAATTGATGAATAAATACATTTCTGCCTATGAAATAAACAAGAAAAATACTAATTCTCACACTGAAACATAAATTGTCACAGGTTTTGATGCAAATTCTTATTTTTTGAAATAGAAAAATGAAATCTGAATTTTAAGCAAAGCGATGTGTTTCTTATCAAACGCAAATGCTACAGTAAATTCATGTGGTCATTGCTAGTTTCACCATTGGAGTTTTTGAAGCAAACATTGATAATTCTGCAATTTCAAAAGAATGTGCTTTCATCCACACATATTTTCAAAAGAAAAAAAAAACAATCCGGCACCAAGTACTTGTATGTTGTATAGAAAAAATTCAACTTGGACAATTCGTCGCTCAGGGATATTAAAATTGGTTAAATATTCATTTTGATCAATGAAGTAAACAAGAAAAGTAATAATCGTAACGAAATTCTTACTTGAATTGGGTTTCAGAATCAGCTGGCATTCATTAGAACAAGAAAAAAAAAACGCAACAACGTTTAGAACACACATCACAAAATGTTTATACTCGCTTACTTCCCAATTTCCACTCGTCGCCAAGCATGAACAGACCGCGCCAAAGCAAAGACAAGAGCGTTCGTGAAAATAAATTAATTTCACACAATTTAAACTTTCCCTTAGCTCAAAGTAATGTTTTTCAATAAGTTTATCATCGTAACTATCGGTTCAAAGAGAAAAAGTAAGAATAATATACCAAAATGATGTATTAGAATGGTAAATAACACACCGGGAAGCATGTTTCTATTTTAACTACGTTATAATTAAAGAAATACCAGTAGAATCTCTAAAGTAAAGCTACATACGTATAGCTTAGACATTATAGAGTAGTAATATAAGCATTAAAAAAGTTTTACTCGCCTTTAATTATCCGAAAAAAATGTTTTTTTTACACTACTATCGGCCGCTCCATGTTAAAGCTACGAGAGAAAAAGCGACATAGCCTGCGGCGAACTCAACAATGCATCCACCAATAGAAAAGTGATACCCTGTTGTCCGTACTCTGAATACTACGTATTCATATAGGACTCTATTTTGCACTAACCTACCTTAGAACGAGATAAAACATTGGCCTCCATTACTTACCGAAGCGATCTTTACATGCTAGACTGTGATTGGCCAAATGAAAGCATCCGTTTCACCCGGGCCCGTGCATTAAGCCAGGTTCACACTGGCCCCGGACGGACGGAAAACGGCCCGGACACGGAGTGACGTCACCCGGGCCGGGGAATTAAGCCGGGTTCACACTAGCCCCGGACGGACAGAAAACGGCCCGGAAAAACGGTGGCGTCTCCTCGTTGCCATGGAGATGGTCCGGAGGAAACGGTACCGGGCACTATTCAACTAGTTGAATAATGCACGGGCCCGGGTGAAACGGATGCTTTCATTTGGCCAATCACAGTCTAGCATGTAAAGATCGCTTTGGTAAGTAATGGAGGCCAATGTTTATCTGTTTTTAGGTAGGTTAGTGCAAAAGTTGTCTCTTGAGCATGTTGTGATATTAATTATTTCAGTGAAAATTCAAACATATAGAATTTGAAGAAAAAGTTTGATCTAGTATAATCGAATATTCAAACGACAAGCACAATAAAATATGAAACGAATGTAAAATTTGTACATGTTTTGCCACTTGCTTCGTTAGCATTTTCAGAATTTCGCTCTTGTTCTATATTTTAAGTGTCGGTGGTCATTTTTCAAAAAAGATATTTTTCTGAAGTACTGGAAGGAAGATGGTGGAAAAATGAAAAAAAGGGAACAGTTCCCGATGGCTACTCTTTTCAATTGACTAGAGTTTCTTCTAGCTTTAGATTAGATTAGCTTTCAGGACTCCCTTAAAAGAAGACAATTGTGATATAAATACGCATTCAGGTAAGCTGCTGTACATTAATTTACATTCGATATAGTAAGTTTCCATCCCGTCATATTTTGAATTTAAATGTGTTAAAATTCTAAGGATAAAAATTCTTGCTCTTTTATAGCTTTATGAACATAGAATGTTTCTTATCTTTGTTTTTCACTACTTGTGATTAACAAAAAGGTTGGAGAGTTCCTGACTTGAGTTCAGCAATGAACTTCAAATGGTTGGTGACAAAATGTATAAAATGTAACAAACAGAATCCTGGTAGTCAAAATAGCAAGATTTGTTTCATTTTATGAGAAAGGCTGCAGTCTGTTTCTTCATTGTGAGAGAAAACCCTAAAATTTTTAAAGAAAAAAATCTCGAATTTTTGCGAACAAAGTGTTTTACCATATTTTCCGAGAGGTAATCCAAGGTACCATTGTACGTGCAGTTTTTAATTTCGCATCTTGTTTTTAAGTATTTCCCAGTGTCAAATCTGTGCGAAGACTGCTGAAAAAAATTCAGCGATTTTGAGAACATTTTATGTTTCCATAATGTTTTTCTGTAAGATGAAATCGAAAAAAAAAAAAACACATTGTCCCCCATCCCGCTCTGGAAAATTGTGAAATGATGTGACTGCATGTAATGATTTTACGTATGAATGACAAAATTTGTTGAAATTGTTTGTTAAGAAATTTGATAACAACTAAATTCTTTCACTGAATTTCCTTTTTATGTCGTAATGAGTGAGCGCATATTACATGTGCATGTTGTCAAACTATGAGAGGATATTGGCAAAAAAAAGGCAGATTTGATAGTGTAACTTTTTCTCGTCTATTCACAAGATTTTCTGTTTTTTTCTTTGGTGGCAGGAATTTATTAGCAAAAAAAAAAAAAAAACAGAATTATGTCCCATAACTTGTAAACTAATATTTAAAATGGACATAATTAAAAATTTACTTAATACTTTTAATAGTATAATGGGAAAAGGAATTAGATGAGGATACCATTGCCTCAAGTAGGCAATGGCATAGTTAAGAAAAAAATGGGAATGGCAGGGCTGATAAGGCTAGTTTTAGCTCTTTTTTATTGTCAAAAAAGGAACGTATCTGTGTTTCGAAGGAGGATAGTTCCTTAAATCCCCTCGCCCCCTAGATTTGATCCCTGACACTAAATGTCAAAAAAAAAAAAAAAAGAAATATTTCTTTAGAAAGTTGCTTTTTTTTTTTTTTTTTTCAATTTAAATTTCAGCACATGAATAACAAATTAAAAGTCTTTTATAAGAGGGTACGGAATGTGTTATATGAAACTCTTTTAAACTCTAGGGGGAAAACTTGATCTGTTGTATAATGTCTACATATGTGTGATGAGTTGAAGATAAAATTCTACTTCCGTGAATTCTTTTCGGTTCCCCCAGAGTCGTGGAGGCCCTTAGCATTTGCGACATGCTAAATCTGCTGATGTCTGATCTCCCATCGAGTGACTTCAATCTATTTCTAACTTTGAAGAAGAATCTCGGCGGAATGCGAGTGTTGTCTCTGAATGTTGTGCAAACAAATTCAGAGAGAGAGGTCAATGCAATGCTGATGTCAAACAAGCTGTGAAATATTTCTTCCGCATGCAAATAGTTGAGTTTTTCCTGGATTGCTCTGCGAAGCTTGTCAAGCAGTATGACAAATGCATCAATATCTTTTGTACTTATATGAAAAAATAAAGTTATGTTTTATCTATAACTCATTCTATTTTTTAACTTTCATTCATAACTCTGAGCACAATCAACCGGAGAAACAAATTTTCCTGACTTTCTTTTGTACAAAAGCACTTTTTAGAGTTTTGGTTTCGGGGTCAGTGTTAAGCCTACAATGTTTGTTTTCCTCACTATTTCCCTAATTACATTTATTAACCTAAACATATGAAGCATTTTCATTCATTGTTAGTTGTTGAAAGCACTGAGCAGAAATTTCTGCAATAAAAAAGATTATTTTTTAGCATGAAAGTGTATCGATTATATTGTACAGTTTGTACTGCGACAGCATAGATTTTATCATTTGCAATAAAGTTGCTTGTGACAGTCGAGTTTCAATAGCTCGAAGCCCTCAAGAGCCGCCTAAAAGCTTTGAGTTATAGGAAGTTCCCGCAGCCTTCTCGAATGTTTAGGACCCAATAAAGGAATGTTCAAGTTATCAAGACTGAATTAGGTCAAAAATATACAATATAAGTCAATTGTTCGTAAAATCAAAATATTTTGCTTGGAAGAAAATTTATTATTGTAAAATCTTGCTATCTGGAGTAGTTTTCAGTAATAAATCAAATTTATATTTTATCAGAAATTCATTTTGCTATAAACTCAAATACATTTTAAAGTGAGTTAAGTGAAACTACTGTATCAAAAATCACCATGAGCAAAGCTTGACTATTTATTTTTGAAACCACTCTCTGTTAAAAAAAAATAAGCATCCTCTTATTCTTTAATTTCACTTTGGAGATCATCTTACCATCGGTTTTGAATCATTTACGGACATAATTTGACGAAATTTTTGCTATATATTTTACAAAGTCAAATGCTTTTTCTATTTGCTTGCTCTTATTAATCCTGAAATTTAAATCGTTTTATATATCTTCGGAAATGTAGAAATATTGCCATGTGTAAAACCCCATTAAGCTGCATTTTTTTGCATTTATACGAATATAAAAATATCATTAGTTCATGTTAGCTACAAATTGATAATGCTGTCTGCTTAAGAAGTTGATGTCTAAATACAGCACCGATAGGCCGACAGTAAGCGATTTGATTGGGTACAAAGTTTCTGCCCGTGACAGATTTTCTGCAGTGTGAATTGACAACCGTTTTTCCCGGCCCGGGTGACGTCACTCCGTGTCCGGGCCGTTTTCCGTCCGTCCGGGGCTAGTGTGAACCTGGCTTTACAGTGCCTAGAAGGAGTAGTGTGCCGAACGCCGTAGTTTTCCCCTGCCGATCGTGAGGTCAAAGTTGTGGAAATCCGCTAGAGGGCAGTGCGGTCTGCTGCCAGGCTGGTTTTCTCGGAGTTTATCATTAGTAGGTGCGGGATTTCGCTTTAATTTCGTTCTGTGTTGATGTTGTTTCACCGCAATTTTCGAAAATTTTACGAAGGAGCATTGTCATGTTTTAATGAAGACTTTGAAATTTCAGATCAAGAGATAATTTGCTTCATTTAATTTCAGAGCAGGGTCCAAAAGTGAATACGAACCATGCAAAGAAAACTTTTCCCGTTTCAAAGCTCCCGAAGATGAGGGAAAACTTACAAAATGAAACTCTTTTACACCCTTACAAAATTTAAATCGTGTTGTCGGCGCCTTCCTCCCCCCCCCCTGCTTCATCACTCTTCCGACAATAAATTGCTAGAATATCGAGATGACCGATAGCTTTTCTATACAGCGGATCAAATGTGCGGACATAGCCATGGATGCTAATGCAGACCCCCCCCCCGCCCCTTTGTGGTGTTATGGAGCTTACTAAAAATGCTACCAGCGTTGTTTTTTTTTTTTTTTTTTTTTTTTTTTTGCAGAAAATGGAACATTTTATGTATTGAAAATAAAAAGTTACTGATGTAGTCTGCACCATGTCCCTATCCTCATCGGCATCCATACTTTAAATTTAGCTGCAATAAATGAATGGAAAATATGGATGATGGCTTTCCTTTACTGCAGATGCTTATATTAAGGATCGACCGATGGCGATTGTTGGCCGATTGTTCAAAGACGGCCGATGGCCGATGTACCAATGCATCGGCCACAATAGCATCGGCCACCGATGCCGATGGCCGATGGTAATGGCCTTTGGCACAAAAGAAAAAAAAAGATTATCAGAGATTTGAAGAATTATTGATTCATTTCATTCTACTTCCTTTCAAAGAAACAAAAGAATTGTAATCATTAAAGCCTTCAATGATGAAAAAAATCCAAGGATCTCCCACAAACCCCTTTTCTTCGCTCCCCCTTCTCAGCAAAGATCGCTCGATCACTCGTTTGGTATTGAGTATCTCTTGGCAAAATTAAATTCCTAGTGAAGTTTCGCATCGAATCGAGCCCAGGTGCCTCCAATTTTTAGGGGAAGCTGAGCTTTAAAATGCTCTTGGTAATGGCATTCCGCCGATAGTGGTTCCTAATGAACGAATGGATGCCGGTTTTCGAGGAATGCACTAGGTCTGCAATATGGTTAGTTGGCAAAGCAGTTGTTGGAAGCAACAACAACAACAATGAAAATATTTATAATTTTATTTATTTATTTTTGTATTTTATTTTATTTTTAAATTAAAAAAAACATCGGCTTTCGGTGTTTTTCACGGCCGATGGGCCGATTATTTTTCATAATCAACATCGGCCGTCGATGCCGATGCCGATGGAAAAAACATTGCACCATCGGCGCCGATGCATCGGCCTGACCGAACCTCAGCTAATATGCATTCCTTTACTGCAGATGGTTAAGCTATGAGTGCCTCCAAGCATAGACGGCTCGTACAGGGAGGCGATTGCCCTCTCACTTTCCAGAGTTTAAAGTTAATAATCGACTGCAAAATAATTATCGATATATTTCACGAATATAAAAAACAAAAATTCCAAGAAATGGACCTTCTCCATGTTATTGCGTAATCATGTTATTGCGAGGCAATCGACTGCTGGTCTTGATCGAAAAAGAGCGCTCTCTTTTTTTTTTATCAAGACCAGTAGTCGAGCAAACCCCTAGTCTAGTACTCCCAAAGGTATCGATTCACTTAGAGGACTTTGTGACCACGAGCTTTTTTGTTAACGTCCTCCAGTAACCATTAGTGAAGACGGTGGATCTTTGCTTGGTTGGAATCGAGCCCGGGACCCACCGGTTAAGAGTCTGATGCTTTACCGTTCGTGCCACTACGGCCCCAGCTTTTCCATACTCCAGATCCTAATAAACAGTTGGTTTACCTAAGTGTACCCCCCCCACCCCCAAAAGTGATAGACACACCCCCTGAGTCATCCTAAGTCAGGAAGAGCTCGAATAGTCCACGGTGCATTGCATTGTCACTTGTACAACCTAGGCATAGATCAGAAGGGTAGGAGTGAAGTCTCCAGCTGTTTTTACCTGTAGTAACTGCTAGCGATCGGCCATTGGACTTTCGGCCAACCAAACTAACGAACACTTCAGATATTTCTAACTTTTCCGAGTGTAAAAATTTGTTTTGTTGTGGTGACTATGATTAACCTATTTAAATTATTCAAAATTTACTGCTAATTCAACCTATTTATGTGGTATGAGCAGCTATGTGTTTATGTGCTATTGTAAAATAAAAATTTTTTTTTAATGCCGAGCAACAGTTTTAATGCCATCAGACTTCTACAGACGAACGAGCTTTCAAGTTATAGCTAAGTTGATGCTTAGATTTAAAAAAAAAAAAAATCATTTCAATATTTTTTTTCTAAAACTTTTTCCAAGGAAAATATTTCTCTCCTTCCTCACATATGAATCAAAATCAAAGTATTCTTCTTTCTTTTTTTACTCGTAAAATGAATATTTCATCTGTAAAGTTTTCAATTTTCCAGTGAATTTGAAAATAGTCAGCTAATTTTTAAGCCATGTTATTTATTACAAGAAATTAGAAACAGTGCATGTAAATAAATAACCCGTAGTTATCCGAAAATAACTGATTTTAATACATAGTTTTGTTATTTTTTTTCAAAGCAAGATACACAAATTCGCGTTCCGAACATAATCATGTAAAATGCTGGGGCATGCTCTCTAACAAAATAGTTTTACAGTTTGAAAAAATTATATTAATTTAAAAAAATGCTTTAGAAGAGCTACTAATATTATTAAAAAGAATTCATGTAATGTTTGTGTGGCTTAAAAAAATAAATGAACACGCGTGCAACAAATCAAATTCATTCAACAATTCATCTTTTTCGTTTAAATTAGGTAAGTTCGTAAAACGCGGCTCTTAAATCACGAAATTAGCTTGTTTTTCGCTGATTTAACACGAGACTGAATGTAAATCCAGACCGGGGCCGTGCGCAGCGCCATCTGGCGTTTTCCACCGAACTGGCTTCACTTTTTCTCCCTCGAACGGCACACTACTCCTTCTAGGCACTGTAGTCGCGTTGTTTAGAGAGAACTTTTACGAAACGGATTTTATAAATAATTTCGATTTTTAACAAATGCAACGATTGAAGAGTTGCGCTTGAAAATTTCATTACTTTCAGCAAGTAATCTCAATTGGACAGTTATTGCTGTTTGAAACTTTGCGTAGGGATAGGAATGGTATTCTTTTAACAAATTGAGTGTGCTGGCCGTAGAGATGCAAAGAGTGGAAAGAACCCAGTTTATTCCCGGGAAAAAACCGGGTTTTTTGGGAAGGGAATTTTGAAAATTCCCGGTAGTTTTGGGAATTTTCAAAGTGTTAAAAAATTCTGCTTTTAAAACTTTTAATTGTTATCCTAATTAGATATATTCAAAAGATATTTCCTATAGTTATGTTTTGCAGTATATGGAATTGCTTGTCAGAAAATTATTTAAAAATAATAAGTGAAATACGCCATCCTATCTTGAGTTTGTTTTGTCACGGGGTATAATTTCAAATTGAGATTGCTTCTACGCGTGTTAATTGATGTTTTTTTTTTTTTAAATAAAAAATAAAATGTTTAGTATTTAATGAAACTAACATAACTTTTTTTTTAGATAACTAACACAAAAGTTTTTTCAATGTTTTTTTCAGCATATTTTTTTCTCTCTCTCTCTTTTTTAAGAGCTCCAAAGGTAGTGACACTTAATAACAGTACTGTTTTGAAAGTTGTTGCATTTTTAACTCAAATAATGACGAAGTCTTTATATAGTCACTCATACATTAGGCATAACAACAATGTAGAAAATTACTATCTTTGTTTACAGTCAAAATTCCCAATGTTCCCCAAAATTCCGGGTTTATTCCCCGAAATTCCCGGGTTTTTTCCCGGCTCTCAAAAACTACGGGTTTTTTGCATCTCTAGCTGGCCGTGAACTTTTCATTTGTTTGAAATCTTACCGCATTCATCAAAGAAAGTAAGTTTTGTTTTCACATATTTTTTTTCCCTAATATGTACGTTGATTATAGGGACTTTTGATGGCATTGTAAGTGCAGTCATGATCCGATTCATTCGCATGTTTTTTTTTTAAGACGAGAAATCGACTTGGACACTTAGTTTGCCTTTGCTAAATATTTTTGCTTTCGTTGTCAGAAGTCCAAAACAATTGTCCAATCGTATTGTGGATGAATTCAATCGTTTATTTCACAAACCAGTCAAAAAACAAAAATTGGAATTCTTATTGGTAAAGGTAAAGATGCTTTGCCAAACTTTTAGAGTTTGTCGCTGGCCATGGTCAAAGTCCTTCCAAATGAGTTCCTCTGGAATTGGTGCTGAAGTAGGAATGGCTCAGTTCCCGGTCTTGATCAAAAAATAGAATGCTCTTCAATGCTCTATCCTTCCGGTTAATCGAAGTACACAGTATATCGTAGAAGAACCGGTGTGTTCGAATTTCAAACTCACCGACTCGAGTCAGCTGTGCGATACCAGTTGGCTTGCAATCTCTCCTCGGCTTGACTTGGCTGAGTGGACCGGCTCTCCTCCGGTCTGACTTGCGGATTCGAGGAATACGCCCCCCCCCCTCTCCTGCCCCCACGAGCAAATGCTTTTCGACGCAAGGTGTGATACGAGGAGTGATACGTCATCAGTGAACTCTGGAATGGATGGCGTCTTTAAATGCTTCAGTTTAGCGGTGTTGTCTCCTGTTTTACAAAGACCGGCGTGAATCAGAGCAATTTTCAGCTGTGATCATGAAAGAAGTAATTAAAAAAAATTTTTTTAATTCGATTTTTTGGGTTACACAGTTATTATTTTTGTATATAATCTTGGTATTTTGATTTGGCGATATTTGACCTTCATGATAACCCTTGATGATATTTGAAAAGTAGCACTATGTTGTATATAAAAACATTTGCCAATCATGGCGATAAATTTTCATGTATGATAACCTTGATCTAACCATGACGTCATCATTTGCCATGTGCTGTGAGATTTTTAAATGACAACCATTTAGTAAGGAAAAGTGAAGAGCAGTTAAAAGTAATTCTTTCGCATATGTCCCGCTAGCGTGAAAAGTAGGTGCAGGTCTGTTCTGCTCTTAGGAAGATTTTAACTAATTAAAACTGGAACACTCTAAAATAAAGTTTCAATTCAAACCTTATTTTAGAGTATTCTTGTTTTTGTTAATTTAGTTTTCTGTTTAATATGAAAGGTAGCTAAATGAGTTCTGTTTATAGTATGTCAACGTCGATATCACAGGAAAAAAACCACTTAACACTTTTCATCTGACTCTCTCTGAAAAAAAAAAAAATACAATTAAACGTTAAAAAAACAGCTTTCTCTTATAAATACTAGCCGCATTCAGGGACGTAACTAGAGGGGGGCAGACGGGGCTCGTGCCCCGGGCGCCAGATTTTAGGGGCGTTGAACTGGCTAAGTAACTGCTTAATTTTCTTTTCATTGTTTTTTTTTTAAAAAGACGAATTTTTAAAAGACAGCTCTCCCTGAAAAGAAATAAGCTCAATGCAGGCACAGGCTGAAAGTTAAAGAAATGTCTTAATGTGGAAAAGGCGTGGGAAATCTCGACGGAGAGAAAATGAGGAGGGTGCTGTAAATGGCATGAATATATATATATATTATATATATTTAGAGAGTGGCCAGTAAAAGTGTTTCACTTGTCCCTTTAGCTTTGAGAAAGTATTGTATGTATTTAGTTGTGCATTTTATTCATTTTCGATGCAATGTATATCCGTATATGACGGTCCAGATATTGGCGTTATCATTTTTTGCGACCAATAGTTTATTTTATTTTAATGGGGGGGGGGGGCGCCGAAGCGAAGTCTTGCCCCTGTTCGAAATGGTCTAGTTACGTCCCTGGCCGCATTTCGGCGGTTGTAGTTCTAAAATTATAATTGCGTAAACAATAATATTTAATCGGAGCAACAGAACTGTTACGATTCACTCCGCAAATCCTTATCCTATGACAACGAAAAGAATTCTTCATTTTCATGGCGCACTTTTTAAAAAATGTCGATTCTAATGTGTTTCTCTGTTGCTTAGATATATGCATGATTGAAAAATACCGCTCTTAGGTTTCAAGTATCAAGAGGTCTGTACAAGCTTGCAAAGTTTTGCAGAGAATGAAAACTTAAATGTTTCTTAGCGATTCGTGTGTAGCCTTGCTCACAAGGCAGTAGTATTAAGAGACTGGCAAAAGTCAATTTTCTTACTTCTGATGATATTTATTACCTTTCTAAAAAATATTCAGAGCCAAAAATACCTGACCGTATATTTATGAAGAATTTCTTTCTATGATAGAAAGTTTTGTTCCGATTGACCCCGTTGGTCCGATACACCCCGTTTGTCGGCAGTCTAGCTGCCTGCACAGTTAATAGGGGATGCTGATTTGTGTGGCTATCATTTCACTGATTTGCTATGTTTAAACATCTTGATGCCGTTAAGTTTTTCAAATTTTAATTTTTCAATTGATCAAAGTAGAGTCACCCAAAGTCCAGACCTCCACCCCTCCCTAAAAATCTGTAACTTTGAGGAAACACACCTTCTCCCACACAAAAAGGAAAAATAAAATTGGTTTTTAAAATTTTTTTATTTTTTTCTAATGTCGCACACGAAGAAGGGCACTTTTTAAATTGGATCAGCATTAAATTCCCATATAATAAAAAAGAAAAGATGTGCACAATTCATTCTCAGAGTTCGATATGCCTTTACGGTTATTTGTTTTTTAATTTATTTATTCATTTTTCTGTATTTTGTTCCCCAGCTTTTGTCTAGTTTTCGTAACTAAACATAATTATTTTGAGCTTTGAAAGTAAAAATCTATTCGAAACTCACTTAAATGTCAAAGAAGTATTCAGATTGTGTATTCTGGGCTGTTTGCTGCACCGTGGATGTGCGTAAATAAGAACTTTTTTATTAGCTACAAGTGTGTCCTTGTTTTGAATAAAAAATATCGTTATTCGTCCTTTAATTTCAAGAATCCTGTAAGTTTTAAAAGGACAACACCGCGGACCTCCTGGCATGAGCTTGCGGACCCCCGCACTTTGGAAAACTCCGCATCAAAGGATGCCAAATACGTTTAGCTTTTAAAGGTGCCGCCTTTCTTATGAGTTAACAACAGAGCGAGAGACATTCCTAAACAAGCTGCCGGTATTTGGTAATGTAATGTGGTAGCTTTGTATTTTAGGGGAGTGTTTCAAATTTCGAGTGCGTTGAAACTGTTTAAACGTCTTCCACTTTGCCGTTTTTTTTTCCTTTTCGCAAGCAAGTTTATTTGGTCCCGTTCATTTGCTGTCCTCTCACCAAGCGCAAATCCAGAGGGGGGTCATGACCCTCCTCCCTCAAGCGACCAAACATAGCATAAAACTGCATTTTTTGTGTCTCTTGCTAAAAAATTGCCCTTTGATCCCCCCTTTCCAAAACTGACCCCCTCCTTAATCACAAGCTGCATCCGCCCTTGCCTCTCACTTTTTAGCCTACTTTCCCGTTAAAAATAAAAGAAAGACGAAAAAAGTATTAAAAGTAGCTTAATGCATCTAAAAAATATTGCCAAGTCCAAAAAATATCACCAAGTTTAAAAAATATCGCCAAGTCCAAATAATATCGCCAAGTTAAAAAAATAAAAAGGTAAAATGGATATCGAAAAATAAAAAATTTGAAAGCAGGGTATTGAGATGGGGAATTTGTGTGTGTGTCGGTCGGTCGGTCGGTCTGTCTGTCTGTCCCCCCCTAATAACTTTTCAATGAACATTCCGATTTGGACAAACTTTTTTTGTTGGAAAGATCTCGGCGAGTACAGCTCATTCCCATATTTGATTTTTCGATTTGAACAATTTTTGGTTCAACTTTGAACCGTTCAAACAACCTGTCCCACGATGCTAACTCTTGAGTGAACAGTCCGATTTGAACAAACCTTTTTTTTGTTTGAAAGATCTTATCAAGGATAGGGTGAAGTGGGGTAATTGTGTACCTGTTTTGACAAAATTCAACTTCTTCAGTCTCTGGTGGGGAGGGGGTTATTCAGAATTTTATTTTTTTTTATATCAACTTTTAGCGGCGTTTCTCAAGATTACAAATCACCCAAACAATTTTAAAAAACTATTTTTTTCATGGTTGTATTGCTATGTTTTTAAAACCACCTCCGAAGTACACATTTGCCCCACAAGTTGGGGCACATGTGTACGCCGCATGAAAATCCTATACAATTCAGTTGTTTTGTTGTCGGGCCAAATAAGTACAAAAGAGCAGTTAAGGACAAAAAATTCTGTGTATGATTTTTTTTATTTCCGAATTTTCCAGTGGAAGCTATGCACTTTTTTTGTTGCCCACCTTCTCTCCTCTCTTAATTGGTACATTTTACAAAGGAGAAAACAAAGTACAAAGCATAGAAGTAAAAGGTAAAAAACGTCTTTAATAGCAAAATTTAAAAGAACATGTCAAAATTTGTATCTTGGAATGTAAAAAAAAAGGAATTATAGTGGCAAGTCCTGGCCAAAATGAGAATAGAAAATTTGAGTGAGACCTTCAGCAACTCTGCTAACCCATGTTGTAGGAGGAAAATTTAACTGGGAATATCAAAACACCTCTTCTTCTCTCAGATGGCTCTGGAAGCTTGGTTACAATAGCATTGCCACCGATTTCGCTAATATCTTCAGAGTGAGGGTAAACGAAAATGTTTTCTCCGTTTTTTTCAATTAATTTATTGGGTTTGGGGTCAAAATGTCGCGGCCGAAATGTCGCGGGCCAAAATGTCGCTGAGCCAAAATGTCGCCGGTCCAAAATGTCGCGTGCCAAAATGTCGCCGGTCAAAAATGTCGCTGGGCCAAAATGTCGCGTGCCCAAAATGTCGGCGGTCAAAAATGTCGCCGAGCCAAAATGTCGCTGGTCAAAAATGTCGCCGGTCCAAAATGTCGCCGGTCCGAAATGTCACCAGTTCAAAATATAGTCGTTCTAAAATGACACTAAGTGCATAGTACAGATTTAATGTAGCCAGTAATTCACAAATTCAATGCAGCTTAATTACGTAGCTCAATTTTACTAAGCTTATCACGGTATGATAAACACACCTGTTTAGTAACTTTTTTTAAACGTAGCAGTTTAGAAAATTAGCTTAATTTATTAACAAATATGAAATTAAATTGATTTCTTCTAAAGCTTAAATTATTTCAGTACCGAATTAATGATATAGTATTTTCGGGGCTGTACTTAGGGCCCAGGGACGCTAAATTTCTTCCTTTTAATAAGCTTCTATTAGTTTCACATGTGGGTTTGTTTGTTTGTTTGTATGCATGTAACTCTGAATAAAAGATAAAATTCGCGTTCTTTACAAACGTAACGTAAAAGCAACGGATTAAAAGTGAAATTCGAGACATTTTATCAACGGACGAGTTTTTTTTTTCTTTTTTTTTTTTTTTCTTTCTTTGATAAAATGTGTTTTGATGTACTTTGTACTTTTATTTATTTTTATTTTTTTTGAAAAAAATTGAGGAATTTTTCTACGGAAGAACTGTAACAGTTAAATTCTTTAAAAGGTGCGACAAAACTTTATTTATTCATTTATTTACTTTTTATGTGTCTATTTCATCTGATGAGAGGGGTATATTTTGCTTTTAGAAATCAGCTTTAAGTGCTAAAAAGGTATGTTTGACATAATTCTTAGTCTCAGATAATTAAGAGAATAATTATCAGATGCTAGAATGCGATGTCGATGTACGGGAAAGTAGGCTCGTTTAGTTCTTGACAGAACCTCTTGCTCCATTTTCTTTCCTCTTCAGTGTTCTGTACTTCGCTTATAATCGTTATAAATATCAATCCTGATATAATTCTTTTTTTTTTCTTCTCATTTTTCCCCGTATAATCATATTTTGTCATTATTTTCAGTACTGATCCAGACTGCGTGGTTTATCGAAATGAAAATTTCATGAGCAATTAGCCTGAATTTTATGACGGAAGGTGAAGTGCCGTGTTTCCTTCGCTCAGCGAGTACAGCGACAGAGAGTGCTTTAACCGATGTGCAGAGGTGTGTGCTGCTGAGACTCAGAATAAGAATTCCATGAATTATGTTTGTGTCTACACACGTTCAAACCTGAAAGAGTGATTATTTTTGCTTATATTCATCGAAATTTGAGCAAAGCGCATTATTTGTTTTTATTACACCTATAAAGGTGTTACAAGAAAACTGAAATGAAGAACGCAAGAAATCCATAGTACTTGCATTGGATACTGAAACTACAGTTTTATACAAGGGCGTATTTAAGGGGGGGGCCGAGGGGGCCTGGGCCCCCCCCGAAATCGAGAAAGATTTTTTCAAAAGTAGGTGTTCGGCTCGTGTTTGCTCAAAAAAAAAAAAAAAAAATCCTTAAGAAAAAAAGCCCACTCTCTATTAACATTGTTTTCAAAGGTGTATACAAGGGGGTCTTTCCAGAGGGTCTTTCCCTTCTATCCCCCCCCCCCCGAAAAGCTCGTATTTTTCTTTTTTTTTTTTCTTTTTTTTTTTGTAAAGGTAGTTATTATTCGGTTTAAGTTTACTCTTAAATTATTTACATACTTTTAGCTTGAAATGCATAAATAAATAAAAAATTATTAGATGGCACCAGGCAGTGGTGCAACTCAAGAGGATCAGGGAGCCCTTGCGCTTTACTCAAGAGAAAAAAGAACGTGTCTTGGGAAAATGAATATATTTCAATTAGAAAACGCCTGGAAAAAATCCTAATCATTTTGAACAGAAATTTTTAAATGAAAAATATTCAACACATGTAGATTATTAGTCAGCAAATTACGTTTCTCTCTTTCTTCTCATTCCCTCTTTTTTTCTAGTCAGTCAGGAAATAAGAGTCTTTAAAATAATGCTACACTCAATAAATTTAAAATAAAGTGTATAATTATTCCTCCCCAGCAAGAAGTTTAAAATAAAGTGTATAATTATTCCTCCCCAGCAAGAAATTTAAAATAAAGTGTAAGTACAACTCCCAGCAAGAAATTTAAAATAAAATGCAATCATTTACGGTTTTTGTTTTTTCACAAATAATTTCCAAGCTTTCAGCTGAACAAAAAAAAAAAAAAATCGAAAAAAGGTCCCAAG
>JAXGGA010013003.1:0-36735 GCA_038373865.1 Uloborus plumipes
TAAAATGCACGGTAATAAACTAAATCTAGCAATTTTTGTTTATTGCTGTAAAATTAGCACTTTTACAGTTTAGTACTGTAAAATTAGAAATTTAACAGTTTATTACTGTAAAATTAGCAATTTTTACAGTTTATTACCATAAAATAAGCTGTATTATACTGTAAAAACAACATTCATTTTTTACAGTGCAGCTTTATTTAAATGTTAAATTTTTACATAAAAACCAAAAAATATTACACTAGCTGTCTATTTAATTTTCCAAAATATTTTTTATTTCGCAAGCTGAAATACGTTTGATGTACGATGTCATTTGTTATATTTTTTTTAATTACCAGTGTTGTCTAATTATTAGCAGCTAGAAATAGTTTGGATGAATTGCTTTTAAAGTAAGCAGGCCATGTTTTACTTTTAATCTTTCGTTCAAATTGCAATTAAATTCATGTGGTTCCTCACTTGTATGCCATGTACTAGCTTGTAGCCCAGGGGCTCAGTGGTAGCATTTCCGAACGGCAGAACCGTGTTCGATTCCCAGTTTGTGCACTGACCATTCGAGATGCTTCGAACAGGAGCTCTCCAAAAGGAGGTCACTGGGACCTCCCAAAAGTTTTCTCATTAGGCAAATTCAGACTGACGCTTTGGCACATTCAGCGCTAGTATTGCAATATATACTATATGTTGTGTGTGGGGGAGGGTGGAGCTGCAATCTTTCTTTTAAATACATATTTTTTACCTTTATAATAAGGAGAACCGATTAATAAAAATATATCTCATTCTTTTATTCACATTATTTACCATAAAACCAAACCGTTTCTTTCTTTGGAGCCTTTCGGGAAATTTCATATCGTGTATCATGATGCCAAACAAAACGGATACAGGCACGGACCCAGAAGGGTCATGACCCCCCCCCCCCTCTGAAGCGACCAAATATAGCTTAAACTGCATTTTTGGGACTTGAATTTCGAAAAAAATCGCCATAACGCTCCGCTTTGCACAAAAATTGCTCATTTACCCCCTTTTGAACCAGAAGCAGAATCCGCCTTTTGAACGGCCTAACATATTGTAAATAATACTACAATGGCTAAAATGTTGCAATTGAACGCAAAGAACTCTAATAATATGTGTGGCAACTTCAGGTTTTTTCACACACCAAACTCTTCTCACAAAGTAACGGTGTAAGGTATACATGTGTTGTGCTCGTATTTTTTCATTCGGCACATTTTGAAGTTCCATTCGGAAAATTGAGAATCCCCCCCCCCTCAAATATTTAAGCTCTGGGGCCCCTGGATTTGAAGACGTACTTCTCTTTTATTTCTGCCATGAGGGGGCAAATTTACCACGTCACAGCTGTTACCATTCCAATGAACCTCTTCGACATAGGATCCCTAAAGAATATTTTAAAGTCACAGGGAAAATATTTTTCATAATTCTGTTCATCTCTAAGAGGACCCAAAAAAATGCTTTCTAACAGCTCCCGAAACCTATAAATCCACCACTGCTTTCATGAGGCTCTCAACCTTCTTTCTTCTTGGTGAACGGTGAGACTTGGATACTGCTTGTTAGGTGGATGCTAGTTTTGAAATGACTGTCAATGTAGTGACAACCATTTTAAAACATTTATAAAATGTTAGGTTCAAACGTTACGTTCTGATCCTGTAGACAGATCAGTGAGCAATCCTGTAGAAGAGAAAAGATTGCACATTGATTTGCTCAGTGGTGCACCCAGGATTGTTTCCTGGGAGGGGCTAGGTGACCTTAATTTGGAAAGTTTTCGAATTTGAAGTCCTAGAGAAAAATGTTGTAGTCAGTTATCGTTAAATTAAGAAAGGAGTTCGGGGCTATCTCTTCGCAAAGTTCCAAACATTCAGTCCAAAAAAATGTTTTATCAAGAGGTTGTCATCTTCCTGCTTCTGGGAGGAGCTTAAGCCCCTTAGCTCCCCCGTGAGTGCGCCACTGGATTTGTTTACTGATAGAGATGGCAGCACACAGGACCCTCAGCTTTGAATTCTCTTTTGTTCTGAGGTTGTAAAGTAAACGGATTGGTGTTCTTCTCCCGCTTGGTGCCTATGATAAAGTAAAACATGTTTAAAATGAAGGTGTGTCAAGGGATTAAATCCAGTGAAGTTTTATCTTTTCACATTTTTCATGATAACAATATAGGCGTAAAATATTAAATGGGGCTCGAAACTTCTACGAAGCAGAGTACTTACATGATCCTCCTATCTTAAAATAATCAAAAGCTAAACTTCAGAATATTCCGTGACGTTTCTTTATGATAAAAATAATGTATAGGAAGGACCACCTGAGAAGTCCCATATTCGTACTATTATAAGTAATTTAAAAATAATCTATTTTTTCCGTATTAATACAAAAATAGCATGAATATTTTGGGTGGCTACTTTCATTAAGTTTTTCTCTATGCGCCAAAAAGTCATTAATTTTACTTAACGGAAAACTGTAATCCTTCTCTAAGTATTGATAGGCTGTTAGAAAAAAAATGTATTCATTGAAATATTATGAATGAGTTTTTCTGCAATAGAAAGTTAATCATCGAATGTAATTAATCTTTCAGAAGGGATCAAATAGAATAATTACTATACTAAAAACGAAAGCTGGTAAAGTTTTAAATGAGTAAATAAGTACAGAGGGTGGTCTCTTCTCTAACAAAACATGTTATTTTTGGTTATAAATCGTAATATTAAGTTAATTAACGGGGTCATTAAACGTTTTAGAATGAAAATAAAGCAATACTTTGTTATTATTAAATGACTTTATGTTTCACTTGATTGAACATTAGGGCGCATCACTGCGTTCGGAATCTGTAAAGAAGACTCGGTCGCCTATTTTCACAAAATAATCATGCTGTAAAGGTATCAGTACTTAGCAAGAAGGTCACTTAGAATAAGCGAACCTATTTAGCCGTGCACGCATGTATCACAGGATTGATAGAGGACGAAAGAATCGCGTTTGATTTTTGACTGAGTGCCTCTGCGATCTACACCTTCTAAGTGCGGGACCACTCCTCTGGTCTGGGGCCTCCGCTCCTCCAGGATGGTGGCGTTCAAGTTTTGTTCGAACTGTTCCAAACCTAGCAAACAAAAAAAATCAAGTCAGAAAATTGAACATAGAAGTGAGTTTCTCTGGCTGATTCCTTGCGAGCAAAATTTTTTTTGTCCGAAACCTCAAAAGTTATTGAATGGAGGGTGGAGCTGACCGACACACAGAGACACGCAGAAATTTTTGTGTCCCCCAGTACAGACACGTCAAAGACAAGTCGGCAATTTGGGTCCGAGTTTTCATTGTTGTGGAGCTGGGGTTATCAGAGATCCAAAATGGCTGTTGCGACGGCCTGGCTGATGTACACCAAAGTTTTTCCTCTTGTAACGTCATACGAGACCTTGCTTCATTTTAGAAGTCGAACATTTTACAGAATGAATTGAAAATTAACTGCTGAAAAATGAAAGTACACCGCATGTGATGATTATTATTATTATTATATTGCATTTCTATCAGTATCAGTAACTTCAAGTTGTACTATTGTATGAAGGAAGCACAATAGTTGCCGGTATTTTCCCAATAATTTATTTTCTCGTGAAAGGCAACATAAATTTGACCATATATTCTTGCAATAAACATCTCATCAATGTATCGTTTCAGATTTCAGGAATATTAGCTCTGTTATTACAAATTAGCAACATTAAAGGTTTTCGACATGGAGTTATATTATAAATTTCACCCATGAGGAAACTCCCGAAAACTGGCCAAAACTTGTCAACCCTAAGTTTCGTAATAAGTTAGAATAATTGGATTTCTGAACCATTTTTTTTTACTATTTTTTTAAAAGTAAGTAATCATTAAAATTTTGAAAGAAAAACTAATAATGATTTTATTTTTAACGTGGAGATAGGAGAAAAAAAAGGAAATTGAGAAATTACTACTTTAGAATATCGGTTAAAATAATATCCCGCTTAATATAGTATTTTTCGTGGAAAAATGGCTATTCCATTAAGCGGGTTTGACTGTATTTGAAAGAATATTTAAACATTTTTAGAAAGCAATCTTTTGACATCAGTAACAATCATACACAATTCTTTCTTCAGTCTATCTAAATATTTTTTCCGTACTAAAAAAATGTCATTTACGGGAACAATTCAAAATCCAATAATCTTTCCGAATCATTTATTTTGCCCCCGCGAAGGGAAGGCTTTATAAATGATGCTTCTGAAAAAGCTTTTTGATCCAATCTCTTCTTTTTCTGCGCTCGCTACAGCGGGGGGATTGATCCAGTTCAAAAAATCAATGGGAAAGCCAATTAGAACGGATTCTCTTGAAATGAGCCCTGAGATGTGTTTCTGGGATGCGGCAAGGAGATCAGGGAATTATTTTTGACAAGAATTTCTGTTTGCCAAATAGCGGATCTCGTCAAAATCTCAATATCGCGCCACTGTTGCATGATAAGGAAATTGTGGTCGACGAATGGGGCCAGAAAAACACAAAGAGCATAAGAAGATTGAAGACATCAGAGTAGACAAGGTGCAGTTTCATTTTATACACTCAAAAATCATATAATAAAAAAAATTAAAAAAAATAATAATAATATACAATAATATGCATTTTGACATCGGAAATTCAAATTATGGTTTTCGCAATCACAACTTGCAATAGGTGTGCAGACGTGTGTGTAAGCGTAGGCGTGTGTGTAAGCGTAAGCGTGTGTGTTGCGTATACATACTGCCGTGCTAAGCACAAAACTCGTATCTGCACTTTTTAACAAAATTAGTTATTGCCATCAGGTGGCACTTTGTTACGTATTTTATCTACGAAGTTTTATCGTCATTTGAGAACGGGAAATATTTTTTAAAAAAATCTGGAAAAGTACCATTTGAATCAAATACATGGTGGAGCAAAACTTTAAAGAGCAATACGTATCTTATTGCGCTTATGGACCAAGGGCGGATAAAGAAATTTTGAAAGAAGGGTACTTGATTTTTATTACTTACTTTTTACTCTATGTGTACTGGTTTGTAAATATTGATCACAAAACGAGTTGGACTTCGATTCCGAAACATTTAGCGGAGAGCCCCAAAACCTCCTTCCCCGACACCAACATCATTGAAACTAGTCTGAAATGCTGTATATTAGGGTGGAGGAAAAAAATGAATTTTTGATTTTCGTAAACGGGTACCTTTCATTTACTGTGAATGAGGATAAGTAACAATTCTGTAAAATATTTCACTTTTGCGACGTCATCTTTAGTCTGCGCATTTGGCCTAAAGTTTTGAAATTTTTGATTTTTTTTATATTTTTCAATTTTTTATAAAAAATATTGCAAATGATAAAACTAGTGACGGATGGTTATAAAATGGAAGAAAAAGGTTTGAAATATACAAAGAATTTTTTAAAACCATTTTAGATTATGATTTCAGTTCGTGCATTGCGTTCAAAAGTTATCAAATTTCCCAAAATTTCTGATATTTTCGACATTTTTTAACTCAGTATTTCATCTCAAAATTCACTTGAAGTGTCTTCAAACCTGTTTTTATTCATTTTTTTATTACTTTGAACCCTGCAACTCTTCGCTAGCTCATGTGGAACTACCCAGAACTCACCACGAGGAGGTGACCGCACTTCTAGTCCTACACGTGAACCCTTCCCTCCAACCAATGCAAGCACGTATTTACATTTCTTAGATACGTCTTACACAGTTAAATTGTTCCTTTGTGCCGTAAATTAATCAAATATTTCTGTCAGATATCCTCGTTTTTACTAAACTTTTCTTTTCCTGTGATTACATAACAATTTTGAAGAGCTTGTGACCTATTTGAAAGCTCTCTTGAAAGCTTGAGTCTTGAATGGCAGTTTAAAAAGAGCGCATTCAGAAATCATATTTAAATTCTCAGCTTCCATAATCTTTTATTATGTTATTAAATTACCTGTAAAAGGTGGCTTTGTAACTTCCACATGACAAGACATCATATCGGTGTATACTGACTTTTGATTTATGTATGCAATGTATGAAAAAAGTCTTATGTCTATTTTTTGGGATCTGAAGCGTTCTCACTTGTTTGATTGTTTGTTTTCTAGATTGAGCATTTATAATACGATTAAAAACAAATTTCTTTATATACTCTCTCTTATGAACTTACCAGATTATTTTCCGGCGTTGCCCGGGTACTTATTAATACAACATAGCTCTAAAAAATATTTGAATGAATTCATCTATATATATATATATATATATATATATATATATATATATATATATATATATATATATATATATATATATATATATATATATATATATATATATTGATAACAGCACATTTCTTGCGGGTTAAAAGTACACATTGTTTTGAATACATATGAATACAATTTTCTGCTTTTTCCCGGAGAGATAATCTTTATACTCTCACACAAATTCATAGCTAAATTACTAACGTCTGCACTAAGCAAGGACACTTTTACCCGCGAAAGTTCTGAACTCTCTTAAAAATTAGTCTAAAGTTAGTTTGCTGTAGTCAACATCTGGCTAGGGAAAGCTGTCTTGGACTTCTGTTTCACATTTTTTTTGATATTTTTCCAGTCAAAACTATCTTGCTCATCTCATGAAATTACTGTTGCTCAGTACTTGAATCATTTTTATTGTCAAAATCAATCTGATCAATGACAAATTCTATAGGTTCATATTGAGCTGATTTGAAAGTATAACATGTTGCTCAGCTTCGTCCAACAGGCCCCAAAATCACTTTTGTCCACTGGTAGGTCCATCTTACTTTTGCAAAAAATGCAGCAAATTAAGTTCAATCAAATGTAATTGGCAAATGTCCCTTTACAGAGGTCTACCAAGTTTTTCTTCCAGTTTCCGTATTACACCTTTATTTTCCTGTCTTTGTAGTGCATCCATCAAAACCAATGCAAACAATTTCCGACTCAATGAAACAATTTATTGTTTCTGACTTGTCTAAGAAATGTAAATATGTGCTCTCATCGGTTGGAAGCAAGGGGAGCGCGAGTGGCACCCAAAGTGCGGCCACTTCCTCGTGGTGAGTCCTGGGTAATTTCAATGAGCAAGCATAGAGTTGAGTAGTTCAAAGAAACAACAAAATGATTAAGAAAATGTTTTGAAGGCACTTGAAGTAAATATTGAGAGGAAATATTGAATTATAAAATTTCTGCTCAATATTGAAAATATCGGAAATTTCTGAAAATTTGATGAACTTTGGGCCTAATGCGCAGACTGAAATCATAATCTAAAATGGTTTAAAAAAATGCTTGTATGTTTCAAACATTTTTCTTCGATTTAATAACCACCCGTCACTAGTTTTATCATTTGCAATATTTTTTATAAAAAATTGAAAAATCTAAAAAAAAATCAAAAATTTCAAAACTTTAGGCCAAATGCGCAGACTAAAGATAACGTCGCAAAAGTGAAATAATTTACAGAATTGTTACTTATCCTCATTCACAGTAAATGAAAGGTACCCGTTTACGAAAATCAAAAATTCATTTTTTTCGTTCCACCCTACTGTATATTGAGCTTCAATATCGAAAATTTACCGGTGGAGAGTGATCACTCCCATCGCTCCTCCTTTGCATCCGTACCGTGTGTAGGTGCACAAGCGAGCACCTACCTTTCATGTGAAGCATCGCTTTCATGAAACAAAAGTTACAGAACAATTCTCTTATTTCTCGAGAAATTCTTTAAAATGTAAACTTTTGCGTGCGATGACGTGTTTTGGTCCGCCTCTGTGCCTCTTAACGCGTATTAAAAATAAATATCTGTTAGTAATTTTATTGAGGACACATTTTTAACGCCTTAAGATTAGTGTCAGTGCCCAGGCCAGGGGCGGCATTTCAGCATTTTGTTTAAGGGGGCGTGTTTCTTAAATGTGAAGTACCTCAGTATGGAACAAAATACATATTGGTGAAAAAAACATCTCGAAATGGATTTAATATTTAGAAAAATTGGAGTTCAATTTAAACAATTAAAATTTTTACGACCAAAGCGAAAAATTATTTTGTAATTGGTTATCAAACAAAATGTCTTGATTAGTAATTAGTTTTTTTTTCCATTGATTCCCAGTGTCTTGTGCTATTTCCCAAACAGTTAAAGTTGAAAATCCTTTCTTGTCCCGTCATATTTGTTTCAGAGCATTTTTTGCAGACTCCTCTCTTATTAGAAATAATCTTGAGAATATGTTTAAGGATGAGCTTAATCAATTTTCGTTGAAAATGAACTACCTATTTTAGTTCCTTTTGAACGTGATCATTGATTTGTGTTATATATATTTGTGTTGCATTGAATTCACCAGTTTTTAACATTCTGCGAAAAATATTTGGGGGTGCAACCGCCCCCTCTTGCCCCCCTTATTTTCCGCCCCTGGCCTAGGCCTCAAGTATCTGACCTTGAAGGAAGTTTTGAAACATTTGTTTATCGTTTGTAGAAATTCATTTACCACAATACAAAAAATAAATGAATTAAGTAAAATAATGAATAAATAAATAATATAAAACAAAAAAATAATAATGATATAGCTTATTCTCTCAATTTTTATCAGTACATATTCTACGCGACCACTTTTTTAAACAAGGATGTTTCACAAAAGCAATGTTCCACCAATACAGCCGTTGATTTCTCCAGATACATCAAAAAGCCATTAAAAATGAATTTTTTTAATCATCTGTAATTATTCTTTTCATTATAGAACAATAAAGAATAACCCATACGTCCAATAAAACATTAATAAAGAAGCGCAAGTAATGAGCGATTTTTTTGGAGTCGACCCTATCCGGTGTATTTAATACCCTTCTAAATAACTTGTCATTTCACCTGAATGAATCTCGGAGTAGCAACCTTGAACCGACGAGGTTTTCCATGTTGTAACACGTTATAGAATATCGTAAAATTTCACAACGCTTTTTTTCCCTCCACGCTCATCTTCCTTGCGCTGTCGTTTATAATGCAAAATAATGAAAAGATTTAACAATGCCAATTTGTTTCATTTATTGCTTCGCTTTGAGCATGGCAGTTGCGCATTTCTGAGCAGCACCTGCTTCTTGGGAATAAAGAACTCACTTGGATTCGTATTGTGATGCGTTTGCCTGCGCACGATTTGTATTTTTTGGAAGCATTAATATTGAAATGGATCATAAAAGTGTCTAATCTGTGGCTCATTACAATGTTAAAGATGTTTAAAACATGTTCAGTCGGTCGATTTAAGTTGATTTTTTTTTTTTTTTTTTTGATTACGGTGGCACCCTGGGCTGCCAATGCTGGGATTTTCCCTTCAAGATCTTGTTTTCAACAGACATTTTGGATTCAGGGCCGTATTTTAGGGGTGAATTTTTACGGTTCAAACCCCTTCCGAAATTTTTCAAAACTTTTCCAAAAAATACTTTTTAATCCCTTTTTTCCCGAAAAATAACATTTTTACTATTTTATTTTTAATTTTCTTATTTACTTTTAAATTTCATTTGAAAAATGAATTGTCATCATTGAATGAGACAGTTCAAATTAATTGATTTTCTGCAGTATTTACCTTTGTTGTAGTTTTTCAAACATAATTTCATTTACAACAGTACACCTTTTTAACTGGGACGAAGATGCTTTGTACATGTCAGAATTTTTTCCTTCATTGGAAAGATATGGTATTATTTTATTTTTCATGTAAATGCCCCTTAAGCATCTACTGCATGGACGTCATTTCAAGTTTTTCCAGGGGGGGGGGGGACAAAGGGTAAAAACATGATGCAATTTCACCAGAAAACAACAAAAACCACGCCCACTTATATGTAAATACATTGGTTTCTCAAAGTCAGGGGGGGGGGGCAAATGCCCCCCTGCCCCCCTAAATGACGGGCCTGATCTACTGTAACAAAAAGCAATAGAATATAGAACATGAAATCAAACTATATTGATTCTATATATTTCATGAGAAATGTGTTAGTAAAACCCTCCCGAAACCCGAAACAATAGTCTGGTTACGGCCCTGCTTGGATTCTTAGATTATTTATTTAAAATTCTTGGGTTTTGGGATTAATGATAAAAAGGCTCATTTAGTAAATATTTTGTCCATAAACCATAATGTTTTCACTTAAATATAATGTTTTAGAGCAGCAGCTCCCCCAATCGGTGGTTCATGAACCCTTGAGGGTTTGCGGGAGGTACAAAGGGGGTTCGTGAAAATAATATAGTAATGGTAGACAGTTAACATGTTTCTTGAAGATGAAATCCCAACCCCTACCCTTTTAGAAATTTCACGTACGCGCCGGAAAGTCCAAATAAAGGCAGACCTGAAAATACCGCACATAATGTTTAGGTGATAAGTGTGGTAGCCAATTAAATGCAATTAGAACAAATCTTTATTACCTCTTTATTGCGGCACGTTTTTCAGCCAAGATTACTATAATTAAAAGAGTTAACATATTAAAATATGAATAAAAATGAAGCTTTTAGTTAACAACCCGAGCTGGGCACAAAACAGAAATAATACCGGGCCTCGGTATAAGCTTGTCAATATATATTATTTGAAAACATTTAGGAAAAAATCAAGAGATAAAATGGTCGCAATTAATGGACCTACGTTTTTAAATTTAAACCTAAAATATAATCCATTAATCACCGAGATAACACAACGAAAAGACCAATCATTATTTTTTCATTAAATAATTCGGCTTCGTGACCCGTTCTCGACTTGGGAAATCATTTCTCACTTTATATTCCTTTCTATCTCATGGGAGACAAGCCCGGCAGCCATTTCTGGAAGGATGAGCGTTTCCGATTTCCTCGTGAGAGTTGAGTTGTTGACGCGTGGTTTCGGACGTGTTCACGGCCGCCTAAACGGAAATGCTGAGGCGTATGCGAACCCTTGAGAAACAAACGCGGCTCCTTTTTTTTTTTTTTCGCCAGGAAGCAGGGTCAAGAACTTAAGAGTTAATCGCCAATATCAGAGAGATGAGAGACAAAAAAATATTTATTTGCTGTCGAGACGATGGCTTGAAATACCTTCCAAGACTTTCAAGGTGAGAGAAATTCGCAAATGAGTCCGGATGTTGCAGACAAAATAAAAAATGTCACATGCTAATATATCGCCTGCTTTCTTTTCTTTCGATGTTTTTCTGCTTCTCTTCTCTGCTGCTATATTTCTGTAGTAACTTAAATGCACGTCTGACAAAAAAGCTGCTCTCAAAATAAAGATTTATCTTGCAGAATTTTTTTAACTAAATGTGTGTTTATTTTACACTAAAAACTGGACTTCTATTCCATGATAATATTCATTGGCAAGAATCTCCGATGTTCTGCACCTTTTCTACCGCTAAATTATTCGTATTATTTATTCTAGAATTTTCTCTTGCAGAGGGACAGTCATAAGTTCTTTATGTTCTATCAAGTGGCAATGTGGTTTAACCCTTTAGGCCCCGACGAGACTCAGAAATCCCGCTTATATTAATTTAGTATTATGAATCCTATATATGGCTGGAATCATGCAGAAGTTTTTAAGTACCACTCCTTGTACTTCGCTGAGTGGTCGCCAGATGGTACCTGCAATTGAAAACAGTTTTCTTAGGGTCCCTAACGCGTAGGGGGCCTTAGACCCTACTGATTTTCAAAATTTGCTAAATTAATTTGGGACATAAAGGGTTAAAGATAAAGGTTCTAAAAAGAGCTCCGCCTCCCCATCACTATGCCCCGTTGCTGTTACTAGGAAAATTAAAATTAAAAAGAAGTCTAAGTTTTCTCCTGGGCTTCGAAATATAATTTTTTTGGTCTGGTTCATCTAAAAAATTATATATCCGCTTAGTTCCATCAAAATTAACGGTTTTCGGATTTCTGTTCAATTCTGGATGAATAATTTTATTTAATGTTTATTCCTATTTGTACCAAAAATATAATTCTACCATAAAATAGGATGTAATTCTGTCAAAATTTAGAAAAATGTATTCTTATTATGTGACGTTTGCATCAAAATTTTACAAATCATGTGGTAAGCCGCAGAGTTCTGCAGTATTGAGCTCCGGAGTTCACTAGTGCGATTCAGTTCCGAATTTCTAAAACTAATAAAAACTAATAATTTTCTTCGCGCGTGTTAATACTTAGAAACCCCGCAGATGCACAATTTCAAATCTCTCCCCCTGGGGGGGGGGGGGGAAATACTCCATGCATTTGGTTATGGGGAAAAACATCAAAATCAATTTTAAAAATTGCATAATATTATGGGATGGATGGTATGTTATATTTGACATCATATTTCTAAAATACAATGCGGAATACAGTACTTTCTGCTCTCCTGAATTAAGAGACGAACCTGAAACTGAATATTGCAGCTACCAACTGATATTTAGCTTTATTTTTATTTTAAGAAGGGAGTTAGATTCTCTTATTTTTTAAAAGACAATGTGGGAAATAGAAATAAGTTATGGGTCATTTTCAAAATTTGCTTACATTTGCTGTCCGGAGGCTAAAAAGATGATTTTGAAGCATAACTTATATTTTAAATTCAATGCGAACAATTATTTTAAGCAAGAAATACCCCCAAAAAATTCTATCACTCAAAAAATTATTGGAATTTATTTTATTTTTACATAAGTCATTAAAAATGAGAATCAAGGCAAAAACGCTTGTCCATTTCCAATTTTCGCAAATTCAACTATTTTTTTATACACTTAATTGTATAAAATAGTATATACAACAAATTATTTTCATATAGTGACTATTAGTATATGATATTCATAATAAATATTGACAATAGTATTTTTTTTTCATTAAGAAATGTATGAATATATTTTGTCCGGCTGTTCTTGTCAAGTCCGTTACCCTAAGATTATTTCAGCTAAAAAAGGTATTTATTGCAGTCAAAAAATGGTAACACGTATTCAGTTAACTTAACAAACTAGTGACGTAACTATTTTGTACCATTTTGTTTTCCTGAGTCGAGAAGTATTGCTGTGCCGTTTCGCACAAGATTTCTTCCAGGTGCGTATTTTTATTCTTTGTCAAGTCTGTTACCAAAGATTTTAGTATTGATTTTTACTTTTTCTCCACTTTTACCCCGAAATATTGTTTATTATACAACTCTAAGAAAATGCAGATTGTTGTTCAATTTTTAAATTCGACAACCTAGCCACAATTTCACATTTTGGTTAAAATGTTAAGTCCGTTACTCGTCAAATCCGTTACCAAATGTCAAGTCCGTTACCATACAGTTTTTATCAATATTTTAATAATCACAAACATCGTTTTCAGCTTCAGGGACGCAAATAATTTCAAATGAAGTTGCTTCTAGGCGTTATGATATAGTTTAAAAGTGAGATTTCATATTGATTTTGTATGGTATAGGACGACAATTTTCCTTGCAACTTAAAGTTTTACAACAGCATTTGAAAACTTAATTATGCATCAAAGTGTACAACCAATTACTTTTTCACACACCTAAAATATGTGACAAAACATCTGTTAGTGATTCTAAAAAAAAATAGCAAGTTAAAAAAATTACTTAAAAATTCTGAAATGTAAGCATATGGTGAAAATGACCCTTACACTTTTTATAGTATTGTGTATGGGTATAAAAATACGCACCTGGAAGAAATTTTGTGCGAAACGCCACAGCAATACTTCTCGACTCAGGGAAACAAAATGTCACAAAATAGTTACGTCACTAATTTTTAAGTTAACTGAATACGTATTACCATCTTTTGACTTCAATAAATACCTTTTTTAGCTAAAATAATCTTAGGGTAACGGACTTGACAAGAACTTCCGGACAAAATATATTCATACATTTCTTATTGAAATAAAATTACTATTGTCAATATTTATTATGAATACCATATACTAATAGTCAATATATAAAAGTAATATGTTGCATTTACTTTTTTTGACCATTAAGTATAGGAAAAAAATAGTTGAACTTGCGAAAAATTGGAAATGGACAAGCGTTTTTGCCTTGATTCTCATTTTTAAAGACTTATATAAAAATAAATAAATAAATTTCAATAACTTGTTCAGTGATAGAATTTTCTTGGAGGTATTTCTTGCAGAAAATAATTGTTCGCATTGAATTTAAAATATAAGTTATGCTTCAAAATTGTCTTTTTAATCTCCGGACAGCAAATGTAAGCAAATTTTGAAACTGACCCTTATGTAAAACAAACGTGCAAACATTTTTGGAAAAAAATACTTAATTTTTCTTTTCCTTTTGTAAGCGAGAGGGGGGGGGGGGATGGTCCGCAGATGTCTGGACTGTAGGAACCATTAGATGATTAGCTATTAGATAAAATTAAACGTTTCCATTTTATAAAGCTAGGGGGGGGCATACCACAATTTGAAAGTGAGCTCAACGCATGTAATGAGTGTTTGTTTTTTTTTGGGGAGGGGGAGGTCACATTTACAGTCGTTCTATGAACTAATCGATCTATAAATATAGGGATTCCGTACTTTTTTCTAATATGGAGATTAGACCCTCATCATCCCCTCCCCCCCCCCCCCCCGCCCCACATCCTTTCTCTACGCCACTAGAAGACATTATTATTCAACTAATTAATAAACACAAAAATCTCGGGCAGGAACAGCTTGTGATATTTCAGCACAACAATAGACGCAATCTTCCTCGCCATCAGCCTTGAAGGCACGTGATGAGAACAGTCCCGGTGGTGAGAGCAAAAATGCCCGATTCCAGACTCGTCCACGGACGTCGCGTCGGGCGGAAATGCTAAAGGCGTATTTTTTGAACTTGTTTGGACATTTATTATCAAAATGCAAGGTTGCATTCATTTCCATCCTGTTGCCGTATTTCCTTGCAAGCCCATGATTTCAAACACTGTTAAGCTATTCATAGCTCGGGCCAACCTGGAAATTGGAAAAAAAAAATATATATACTATTTTAGTAGCAAGGGCGTATATAAGGGGTGGGCTCAGGGGGCCCGGGCCCCTCCCAAAATCAAGAAAAAAGGTTAAATAACACTTAATTAAGGGGAATTTAATGACTAATAATCTCCCAGTCTTTTGCTGTATAAAAGAAAAAAAGGAAAAAAAAAACTACGAAAGAGGATTGTAGCCAAGACAGCTGAGGGGCTTGCAATTATTAACTCTTCATCTTCACCAGTAGCAAAATGAAAGCCTAGACGCCCTTCAGTGCCGGGTTTGTGGGGAAATTCAGGGCCTATACCCCGAGTGGAATTTTCAGAGGGTAAAAACTTCCAAGTATGGCTCCAAGCACAGAATAAAAAGGGGATCATGACCATCTTGATGCGACCAAAGACATCCGATTAAGTACGGTTGTGGGCATTTGGAACTACTTACCGGAAGAGGTGGGAAAGAGCAAAGGACTAGATTGATTTAAGAGGGCCATTGATCTTCATTGCAGACTAAAATTGACTAGGACCTGCCTGACTGGGCCCAGAGCCTGCTGCTGGTCGTCACATTTGTTTTAGTATATTTGTATACCTTTCTAGGAGGGGACAAAGACTTGACTACTGTCTGTTTTCGTTTTGTGCGCCTGGCAGCCACGGATGCTTCCATTTGAAAAGGGGGAGATAAGTTTAGGATGCGCACTTCCCGATGCCTTCAGTTTTTGCTCGCTTGCTACTTCCTCATTGCATTTCCCCCTATTTCGAGACAGTCTGAAGCGACTTGGCGCGTGCGCAGATACGACGGAGGTCTCGTGAAAAAATGTTAGACAGTAGATTGTACACTAGGGTGGGCCAAAAAAAAATTTTTTAAGAAAAAATCCATTTTTAGACAGCCCGCAAAAATTGCACCATGAGCCAGTTAGGACACACAAAAATTTCTTGAATGTTAAAAAATATCTAGCCGGCCATCTTGGATCCTGAAAAACAAAAAAAATCTTTTTGATTGTTTTGAAAATTTTCGGAGGGGGTTTGAACCCGAAAAACCCACCCCTTAAATACGGCCCTGGCTACTTTTACTACTTAAACTTTATAACTTAAGTTTTTACAAAATTTACGTTTCTATACCCTTGCCCCAAACGAGGTTAACATGGCTTCTCGTCGCCCCTACCCCATCTAAGCGTGATATTTTTTATTGACTGCAACTTTAATGATTTCTTATGATAATACAATTTTACCAAGAAAAATATTGTGGTCATTCAAGATTACAAATTAATCTAATATTTTCTTTTCTTGTACATTTTAGTTTTAGTACTTTTCTGTATTTCATTTTAAAACTTTCCGTGACTATTTAGGATTTATCTTTGCAATCACTGGAAAGTACGAATAGAACAAGGAAAACGAGAGGTCACTATGACCTCCCAGTGATTTCCATATTTGGCACATTTTGGTGACGATTCGGAAATTTGAAGACAACATTGCAACATTGATATTATTTGTTCCTTTTAGTTTTTAGAATTGTTTTTTAAAAGATGCCTAATGTATTTTCTCACTAAATCTCATGCATGTACAACATGTGTGCAATGTGCATGTGCACAATGGCGGCGATTGGGGCTAAAAAGTGAGGGGGCATAAATTGATGTGATTTCAGGCTATCTTTTGCATAAGGAGAAGAGGCAACATAGGTTCTTTCCCATAAATGCTTCAAAATGCTAGTTTTTGAAAACGCAAATTTTGACCATTTATAGCAAAATTTGGGGATTCAGATCTTTCACGAAGATTTTGCGAAATTAAAGCATTAAAACATTTGAAGGGCAAGGGGGAAAAAAGATGAAAGTCACTTTTTCGTCAATTTTGGGATATTAGCGCTATCTAGAGTTTATGGAGTAATAATATCATCTGGTAGAACAACAAGGGGGAAAAAGATGAGAATCGACCGAAATGTGCATGAAAACTCTATAAATTACACAAGGAGTTATGAGAAATCAAACTTTGTTCTTCGTTTTTCTCGAAATCGCTTTTTGGTCACTTTCATCTTTTTTTTCCCCTGGCCCTTCATTTATTTTAAGATGTTTTGAGTGACTTCAATAGCATGAAAGGATCATGGATGTTGTCTCCTATACAATTTTTAGCTGATGAAGTCCTAAAAACTCAATTTTAGACTTCTTTTAGTTATTTTAGAGGCCGATTCAGGGGACTACCGTAGTTTTTTTCCAAATTGGAGTTTTTAAAAACGGCATTTTATGCTATTTTTATTGAAGTAAGGAAAAAAAGTTTTCTTTCCGGGAAAGATATTTATGCATAAACTGGATTTTTAATACCGCAAGTTTAGGCCATCTTTGAAGATAAGAGATATAAGGTACATTCGGGAAATTCTTTTGAAATTTAAGATTTAAAATTAGAATTTTTAGCCTGGAAATTTTTTGAATTTAAAATCTTAAAAACGCTTAACCGATCTTCAATAGTGTAAAAAGTGCCCCCCCCCCCGAATCACCGCCACTGCATGTGCATGCTTGTATTTTATCATTCGGTAAAGTTGGAACTTCATTTAATTCGGGGTGCACTTGAATGGAACTCTAAATTTCCATGGGCTACAGAATATCTGGATCCTTTTAAAGTCACTGAAAACTAAACTGAAACAATTTTCTACACCGTTGAATTGTGAGTAAGGAAACGAAAAAGATGCCGAGGTAAGTGATTTTTTTTTTTTTTTAGTCCAAGTAGAAAATTGACCTCGTTGATACTCTCAACAATGACGTCAAATATTAAAAAAATAAAAAAGAAAGAAAATGAAAGATACAAAAAATGCATTCTTTACGTTCAAATTTACCTTCAACTCTGAGAAGTTCTTTTTGGCCTTGAAATGTCTCAAGAAGAGATAGAGGATGGGAAAGGATGAAACGAACTGCCATTTTGGGTGGAGCACAGAGCTCTCGAATGAAAAATGATGGAATTACAAGCCCCGTATCCCGGTAATTGGCACATATATACATAGCTTCTACACCCCCCCCTCTCCCCATGAATCATAATAGTTCATTGATTTCTTGAAAAGGAAACAGGTGAAAATATATTTCCTCTATTTTTTTTTTTTTTTTTTTTTTGAAGCATAATTAAAGCGTTGTGGGTTGGCAGAGGAATATGGCTCATAAAAGCTAGAATTAATGATAGTTTTCTGACTATTAGATGTTCATCAGAGCTCAAATCTGTAAGTTTTCTGACTATTAGATGTTCATTAGAGCTCAAATCTGTACCTCAGAACCAGACTAACGTAAGTCCATTTTCGTCATTTTTCGGTAGAGGGGAAAAACGATTGTAGAATAAATTGTTTTTCCCCTCTACTGAAAAATGACGAAAATGGACTTACGTTAGTCTGGTTCTGAGGTACAGAAATTATACTACGTGTCAAAAACACACGTACACACACACAATGCTTTTGACACCATTCTTATCGATTTTTGTGTAAAATTATCCACTATAAATCCAAGTATGACTATCGTTTTCCCTCATCGTCCACCACTCTTTGGGGATAGCTTCCCTTATTTTTTTTCTATTTTTGACTGATTTATACACTGAAAAAAATGAACTGTTTTTTAAAAGTATAATATTGGCAGCTGAGGTTCCAATTTAAATCTATAAAATGCACGGTAATAAACTGTAAAACTAGCAATTTTACTGTTTCGTACTGTAAAGTTAGAAATTTTACAGTTTATTGCCGTAAAATGTAGATGTGTTATACTGTAAAAACAGCAATATAGTACTGACAGCAGAGGTTCCAGTTTAAAACTACGAAAAGCACGGTAATAAATTGTAAAATTAGCAATTTTACAGTTTACTACAGCAAAATTAGTAATTTTACAGCTTATTACTGTAAAATTAGCAATTTTACTGTTTATTACTATAAAACTAGCTGTATTATACTGTAAAAAAAACATTCATTTTGTACAGTGTAGCTATTATTTTGATTTGGGGTGTAAGGGAGCATTATACCACCCATTAGATTCTTTTGAAGGGCTAGTACGTTGAAAAGTTTCAAAACACGAATATTTGTATCAAAAAAGGAGACTGAAGAGGGTTCGTCCATCTAAAATATTTAAAAGCATCAGAATTTTTTTAGGGGGGGGGGAGGGGGAGGAGGGGGTGTTCACAATGTTTTCAATCATTTTTCTTTGCAGAACCAGAGGGTCGGCTTCAGTCCTATGAGCCCCGGTTCTGAAAAATTTTTCCCTTTGCAAAACCTTTTTTTTATAAAAAAAAAATCTGCATGCTATATTGTATGTTGCATATTGTTATTGTATTGCATGAAACTTGAAGCACTGCATGTTGTATACGAGTCACATCGTACATTTTCAGTAAAGATACTTTCCGTATTATTTATATTTACTCAAGTTACATTCACAGATATAATTTAGGTTAAAATGTAATTAAATATGCTTATAATATAACATTAACGTATGTTTATGTTTCTGGGGATGCACCGCCTTTTTTTTTTATCACTTCTTGATATAAAACCACTGATTACGAGTGGCAACATTTCTACGAGAATTCGTTGAATTGCTTCCTGAATTGAACCGTTTATTTCAAAAACCGGTCAACAGACATTTTTTACAAAATTGAGTTATTAGTGCCATGTGATTCTTTAGGGGTAAATACACATTTTAGTACAGACAAAGAAAAAAAACGGTACTTTTATAGTATGAAGACAACTAGCAAAATTTTGGCTTTAGTGCAAAAACCAGTCAACGGCGTCTGTTATCTGGTTTTTGCACTAAAATAGATTTTTTTGCGGCGCACCTTTGGTGTTACTAGTCTGGCTTGCTCTTGGCTGTTCCTAAACGTGAGGCAGCTGCAAAGCTAATGGTACAGAAAAGGAGGGCTACAAAATTTTATGCTAATTTAAAAGAAGCATCCAAGAATGAGGATAATGAAACTGCAGCCCTATGCTTTGATCACATGCAAAACTTGCCTCTCCCGAATATTCCTGTCCAGGAAATTTTTTATATGAGACAACTATGGGTAAACGTTTTCAGTATTCGTGATTTAAAAAGTAGTAAATCAAAAATTTACCTTTATCATGAAGGAGAAGGTAATAAAAGCCCAAATGAGGTATGAAGTTTTTTACTACACTACATACAAACCGAGATACCTGTAACTGTAAAAAAGCTCATCCTTTTTAGTGACGGACCATCAGGCCAAAATAAAAACCATACGGTTGTAAGATTTCTAATGAATCTTTGTGACAAAGGACGTTTTGATGAAATCATTCACAACTTTCCTGTTTGTCGACATTCATTCTCCCCATGTGACAGAGACTTTGGATCTATAAAAAGAGTCATAAGAAGGGTTGATAGAATTTATACTCCAGATGAGTATAGTGAACTTATTTTAAAGGCTAGTAAAACAAGTCGTTTTACCATCCATATAGTTACACCGAAAGATATTTTTAATTTCAAAACGTGGTAGCCACGGTATTATAAAAAAATAACCCACTCAGATGAAACCTCAGGAAGAGGTATTCCTAAAGATGAAAAAGATATTTTTAAAATATCAACTTATAAGCAGTTCATTTACAATAACAGAAGTCATGGGAGAGTGGTGGTAAAGCCACATATTGATGGATCCGTTGAGTCTACATTTTCACTTCTAAAAAAACAAAATCTCCCAGAATTGCCTACTGAAAGGGCATATCCTTCAGGAAAGGGGAGAATTTCTTTATCCTTGATATAAACTTACTAGTAGAGGGGCTATGGTCCAAAATATAGCCGGAAACTGCATTTTGTGATAAAAGCATGAAAGTTGGTGTGTATGTAGACAATGTATTTATAAACATTTTTAGGAGGGGAGCCATTCCGAAATCCCCACCCAAACCCCTCCGGCGGCCATTTTTGGTCAAAAAGTCCGAAATTGCTTTTCTTATTTCTTTTTCAAAAAACACCTTTTTTATCATCTTATTAGAGTTCAATTATGTTGAACAAAGATTAGAAAACCGTCAAAATAGCTTAAAACCGATTAATTTTAATAGTACTCATTAAAAATTCGTTTTTTTCTAAAAAACTGAAATTGATCAAAATCTTCCAAATTGTTTTCAGGGGCCGGTTTAAGGGTGTCCAACTATGTATTTGAAAGCACTACATTAAAGAAAAACAATTTAGTTGCATTAAAATCCCAGGAATCCGAACCCCAAAAATCCGAAACTTTGGAAAACTCGAGCATATTTTTTAAAACTTACTCATAAAAATGTATTGCAAAACTGAAAATAAAAACAGAAATTTAAAATCATAAGCAAAACTAGTACTTTTTCAAAACTTAAAAAAAACCGTTTGAATTGTTCCTTAAGAATGAATATTTATCTTTGATTAATTAAAATAAAACCAGTTTTCTTTATGGACGAAAAAAGTAATAAAAAAAACTTCAAACATTTTGAAAAAAAATACGCAATGTCATGAAAATTTCACTTACATTCAGCAGGATTATAAGTTACGCTTGCACCTATAAAATAGGGGGGAGGGGGAGGCACGATCATATTTTTATACAACTGCGAAATTCTAAAGAAAAAGCTTTAAAACAAATTTCAAGTTTTTTTTTTCTCATTAAACGATTTGAGGAGTTTGTTCTCTCTAAAAGATGAGAGAAGAAAAAAAAAAAAAATTGCTGTAATAAAAAGTTTAGTGCTGTGTTAATTAAGCAACTTCTCTACTACTTATCATATTGTGCTGTTATTGAAAAGTAACCCTTTATAACAAAAGAAACAACTGAATTTCAATATAAATCTGAGCAATTATATACAATGATTATGTGTAATGGCTATATACAAGCTGATTTTTCGTAATTGAACTGGCTAGTAATTTACATAGATATACAACTTGCGAGAGCATCTTCGAAACTGCTAGTACTGGAGACACATATTGATTCACTTACCTTTACAAACTAAAACATATTCAAAGCCTGATTTCTCTGCATGCATATGTCCATGTCCGAAGTGTGACAATATCTTTGCTCTAAGCCGGGTATTGTCAACATCATTAGCAAATTTATTTTCGATTGATAAATTGTGTTGTAGCAAAAGTCTTCTATTCCTTCAGAATAATATTTTAGTAGAACGAATATTCTGAAAATTGGATACTTATGACCTTTGTTAACTCTAAGATTTTGTAAGTAAGGAATTACTCGGTGTAGGGCAATTAATTCAATTCCTGAATAAATATTTTCCTCAGAACAATCATTTGCTGTCCTTCATGAGTGATAAAGTTTTACAAGTAAAGTTTTACGAATGCAAGTACGGTGGTACTTGCATTCTTGAGCTATTATGTCAGCTTGCGCCAACTCAGCAGTGAGCGTACTGTCTGCTTTTACCAACACGCAATTTCGTATTTTCTGTCAACTGATTTCATCAGAACTAGATGTAACTCCTGTCTACTTTCACCAGACTTATCAAAAAAGAAACACAAATCTGGAAAGGATGAAGTGCGTTTTTTTTTCTCTTTTGCTGAACTGAAGCCTCTTCAAAATGTTTACTTACGTGGCACTCTTCAAAGTTTTCCTTTCTTTTTCTTTCTTCAGCTCTTCTGACTTTTGTACTGTTATACCTCAAGATACAAGATTTATGCCACTTATCCCTCTTTTCATTAAATTTTTCCGATACAAATAATTCTTCTAATTTAAATCTACCTACATTTACGAAGTCTGATAATTGCCTAATTTTTGCCTGTTATGACAGAATTTCGAACATTGTTTCATAACCTCAGTACAAGACTGATACATTTAAAGTTGCTGCAGGGCACAATAGATTTTTTTGGAGTTAATTTCGAACAGAAAATAAATCTTATCCAGTAAATATCTGTTGTAATAATTTTGGTAAAAACAACATTTCCTGGGGCTGTTTTTACCAAACATAACCCCTGGTTGCCATTTAAACTTTTAAACCATTAAAGCTTTAACAATGCAATTTAAATTTTTAACCATTAAAGTTTTAAACTTTAACACTTAAACAAAATTAAAATAAATGCATTTAAAACAATACTTTTGAACATGTAAAACCACATGACTATGAGAAACCGTAACTTATGAGCAGTTTTCCTAATCTCGATCCATATAAATAGCATTTACGGGAACATATGAACAATGACACATGTTACCAATGATAAACACAGTGGAAAATATTCGTCACCTAATGAACGACCATATTTGAAGAAAAAAAATCAGCAACGGCAACAATAATAAAAATTAGAGGAAAAATAAATTTAAAATAAAAACTTTAAAATTTCTGAAATTGAAACTTTAAATTGTATTTTGGTAGAATCATGCTATCTTGACATTGACTTTTCCCTCAAGTTCTTGTGCTTTTGTACCCTTGGGGAACATTTTCGATGATGCGTGCTTAGTCATAAAAATGAGAGGTATCATGACCGGATAATTGGACGGTTCGGTCAATTAGGATCCGGATAACCGGCACCCTACTTTTTTTAACCATTTATTTAATGTATATTTACATTCTTAAACCATTAATGAATTTATGGGGGGAGGGAATTCACTTCCACGAATTTATTCTTAAAAAATATCGATTTGCCAAAAAAAAGCATTTTTGGGTGGTTATTTTTTAAATTAGGCTCTAAGTAGAGCTTTAAATGATAAAAAATACAATGAACGCCTATGTAATGACATAGCCAATGATTTAAGATGAAAATAATAATAATAATTACAAAAAAGCGCTATTTCTAGTTTTGGACCAAAAATGGCCGCTAAGAGGGGTTTGGGGGGGATTTTCGATCGGCTCCCCTTCTAAAAATGTTTTTGTATACATTGTCTACAAACCTACAAAGTTTCATGCTTTTATCACAAAATGCAGTTTCTTTTCCCGTAGCCCCCTTACTATACATCTTATGCTCAACCTTATCAACTCTCGTTTCATATTTTAGTTTAACTTTTTTATTTTGTCGTTATCGTTATAGGTTCCTATTAATGTAAAGAAAATTCGAGATCTAAACAATCTCAACCAATATGTAATTGGATATGAAAATTTCTACACCAACATTTTGAATTGGCCAACTACTAATAGTGAAAACATAGTCGAAATGGTTTACGATAACGAATAGCTCTCTCTCCAGGAACCAAAATATGACAAAAAATACCTTATATAATAATGTAATTAGTAGGTGATAAATAAAAACATAATGTTTTTCCCTAACATTCTTATTTTTACTTCAAGATATTACAAAAATTGAGAGCAAAGCTCTGAAAATACGCATGAACGATTAGTTTATTGCAAAAAGCAGTCAACTACAAAAGTTTTAATAATTTTTTTTGCACTGAAGATAAGACGTAAGAAAATATTTTTTTGTCGGTAAAGTATCCAATTGAGGTCTACTTTAAGCCTAAAAAAATATCAACACCTAAATAAAAAGCAGTAATTTGTTAAACAGTTTTTTTCGTTTTTCTCAAAACAACAAATTTGTCTGTTGACTGGTTTTTGAAATAAACGGTTCAATTCGAGACACAATTCAAGAGCTGAAACATCGCGCAATATGTTGTATTTTTTTCCCATGAAAAGCTTTACATTTGTGTTAGAAATGCAGCAAACTTAATAAGATCCTTGATCAATAATTCCCAAATTTACTACGCAGATACATTTCTTAAGTTTCCCATTTTTTTAATTCAGTTTTTAATCAAAGTTTAAAAAACTATGACTTTTATCGATATTTTATTTTGCAGTGAAATGCATCTGAAAATGATTAATTAACTGATATTTTGATAATATTAAAACGTGGAGAAGAGGGGGAGGGGGGATCCGAAAGCTTGATTGGGTTGAGCCTTGGTGATATTGGTCTGAAGCCTGTTCTCTCGTACAATGGTTTTACTCCAGGATCCACCCAAGTGGAAGCCGTCAATGCTGGTAATTTCCAATACCTGCATACTGTCCGTCCTTGAAAACCGCGCCTTGTTCTCGGGAACAATTCCACTTTAAAAAGGGGTGATCGGTTGTAAGTGGGAACTTTCCGAAGTTTTCAATTTTCAACTTGCATTTGCTATCTTCTTGGAACAATGTATTTGAAATCAGTATCGTTCTACGTTGTTTGATACGGCTCAAAATCAGACAGTACTGCCTGTTTTCCTCAGCTGAAACCTGCCTTGCGTCTGCGCATGCGCCAGGTCTGTTCTGATTTCATTAAAATATCGGCGGAAACCTGGAAGTAAAAGAATGCAAAATCATGCTCAGCAGATCTTCCTAATAAGGGTGTTAATAAAGTCATAGATAGCAAGTGCGAACGGAATGCACCCATCAGTGGCGCCGACTCCATGGGGCTTGAGGGGGGGGGCTCGAGCCCCCTCAATAAAAATTTTGTGGGGGCGGAGCCCCTCCAATAATTTAAGAGAATTTTTAAATGTATTATGCTTGGTAAAATCACAAAACTATGTTTTCCTTGTTTGACGATAGTTACTTTGTAAAATATTCCGTAATGAACTAAAACAAATAACTAATACTGTAGAAAGCAGAATAACTGAAAACGAGTGGTGTGAATCATGATAGTGTTTGCGCAAATTGTCGAGTAAAGTCTGGCGCCGGCAGGCAGACTAGGATTGTGGCGATATCAAAAAGGCTGAGGCAGGAGCCCCTGGAATCCTCGTGTCGCGTCGCTTTGAGGCTTCGAGACATTATACGACGCCATGTCTAAAGTCCACGGCGCTGGCGCAGTCATTCTAAGTACAATGTTTCGTTCAGTGCATGCAGCAGACGTATTTAGTATTACGACTTAATCGTTGCAATGGATAAATTTGTTATCAAAAAGCCACGTTTGGAAGTTGATGATACTGCGAATCAACATCCGGCAATTATTGTGTCGTCAATTGCTTCGTCGTCTTCAGGCGAGAACTTTTCACAGCCTGAACCTGAGCAATCCGGGAAGGGAAGATCATTTCAGGAGTCCTGGTTGATCAAATATTCTTGGATAGAATATGAAGCATCTTCCGAAAAAGTTTTTTGCAAAACCTGCAAAGAGGCAGATGCTAAAAATCTATTACAATTTTCTTCAAAAAAAGAGGATGCATTTATTTCTGTAGGATTTTCTAACTGGAAAAAGGCTTTGGATAAATTCCGTCGTCATGAAAATACGCTTACGCATAAAGAAGGTGTTTTGAAACTAAATTCTATTTCTAACCAAAGTGTGGCCTCTCAATTGAATGAACAGTTAAATAGTGATATGAAGAAAGGCCGTTTAGTTCTTGAGACAATTTTTACTACCGTTTAATTTCTATGCTGACAAGGACTAGCAATTAGAGGGCACGAAGATGCAAACTCAATTTTTTTTCAATTGCTGAAACTCCGAAAGAATGACGTACCTGACTTAAAAGATTGGTTAGGGAGTTCAGGGTATAAGTGGACGTCCCATGATATTCAAAATGAGATCATTGATCTACTGGGAAAGTCTGTGTTGAGAAAGGTATTGGCTTCAATCAAGAAGACTGAACATTTTTCGATTATGGTTGACGAAACAAGTGATTCTTCGATTCACGAACAAGTGTCATTTTGTATTCGTACAGTCGATGATTCCGTAATCATCAACGAAGACTTTATTGGTTTATACGAGACCCCCAACACTGAATCACAAACTCTGTTTAGTATTTTAAAAGACATTTTTGCTCGTCTTGATTTGTCAATGGATAACTTAAGAGGACAGTGCTATGATGGTGCCGCGAATATGAAAGGTAAATTCAAAGGATTACAAAAGTTAGTTTTGGATATACAACCGAAAGCCCGTTATGTGCACTGCACTGCTCATAGTTTAAACTTGGCAGTTGTGGACAGTCTTCGCCATCTTACGTCTATGAGGGATATTATGGCTTTAGCCAAGAACTTAATAAACACCGTAAGGGAATCCACCAAGAGGATGGGACTTTTCAGAAGCATACGCTGTGAGAACGTCAACGACCAAGTTGGTCTACGACCCCTTTGCCCGACTCGATGGACTATGCGAGCTTCTAGTATTTTGAGAGTATTGAAAAACTTTGAAGAACTTCTAGAGTTTTTTGAAACATTTTCTGCAGAGGACAAAACAGAGGCAGGTTACAAATTTGTTGGCTATCTTGAGTCAATGTTACAATTCAAAACTTATTTCTTTTTAAGTCTTTATTGCCACGCAATGAGCCCAGTAGAGGACGTCAGTGAAAAAATTCAATGCCCTCATCTAAGTGTGGCTGATCTGGGAAAAATATACGAACGCTTAATTTGTATATTAAATGGAAGGCGAGATAGTTTTGAGCACTTTTGGGAATTGTGTTTAAAAGAAAAACCTTCACAAGTTGATAGTCCTTCTCTTCCTCCGAATCGACGTATACAAAAGAAGTATGAAAACAACGAAGCTCACCGCACGCTTTCAAAACCCCAAAGGAATTCTACAAAGCGCTTTACATTGAAGTTTGTGAAACGGTACAATCCTGTATTACTGAGCGGTTTGCATCAACTGGACTCACACAGGTCATTGCAGTTGAACAAGAGTGCTTGCTAACACTCTTGAGCAAGCAGAGTATAAACAGAGGTGAAACAAGTTTTGAAAATTCAACTGAGTTTTTCAGAAATGATCTAGACATTAAGAGACTGCGCTTACACTTCAATATGTTAGCGGACATCGCTAATGAAAAACAACTGGACTTGAAAAACATGCATGATGTAAAAAATTACATTACACAAGAGCCTGCAATTGGAGAAATGTTGTGTGAAATAGTGAAGTGCATTAAGCTACTCCAAGTCGTTCCAATCACAACAGCAACAGCAGAGCGGTCATTTAGTGCCCTAAAACGTCTGAAATCATATCTTCGATCAACAATGGGACAGAAGCGATTGAACAACTTGGCTGTTCTTCATGCTCACCGAGATGTTTTGGATGAATTGGATATCCGACCAATCATCAACGACTTCATATCCAGTAATCCAGTCAGACGGTCGACATTTGCACTTTTCTAAAGACACTCTAGCCCTAATAATGGTATTGAAAGCAATATTAAAAATCTTTATAAAATATAGAATTAAATACATACAGAATAATATATTTTCAGTTTCGAAATATTAGTAGTGGTTAAATACTTTACATATTAGTTACTATAGTACTGTATTAAGTACTGTACTTTCAAATACTTGAATACTTTTAGGGGGAAAGACATAATGAAATTTTGACTAAAAGTATTAAGCTTACTGTATTGACTATATTAAAGCAGTAACTTTGATATATTATTTTTATTTTATAAATTCTGAGCCTTGTTCAAAGCAAGCTTAAATTAACTATTTCACTTATTAATTTAAGTGCTAATATTGCGCGACAGCTATATATTATGTTTTATTTTTTTAATGACAGTTTAAGATTTATTTAAATATAATTTCAGTCTTTTCAGAGCTATGCATTCACTGCTCTCAAATTGTCTGTAACCACAACTATTACTATAAATTAAATTAGCTTTTTTCACGAAAATACCGTGCGTGTTTATGTTTTGGTTCGTCTTTAAAAGCTAAAAAATGCGTCAGACTTGTCGAGTATCTAGAGTCGAGTTTTTGGGGTTCTAATGTTAATCATATAACTCTAAAATTCTTAAAAAAATAAATTTAAAACTCACTTTTTTTCATCTAAAATTTAGAAAATTTCCCGGGGTTATGCCCCCCCTCCCCAATATTTTTTATAAGTCGGCGCCCGTGGCCCCCATCCTCAATTTTTCACCCCTTTTTAAAATTTAATGTATCCCAAGTGATAGTCTTCGCTTTCAAAAACAGACAGTACTGTTTTCCTTTGCAGAAACCTTCCGTGAATTTGCGCTTGCGTCAAGTCTGCTCTGTTTTTTTTAAATAGTCGTGGTAACCCTGAAGTAAAAGGATGCAGTTTGGAAATGCAAAATACCACGCGTTTAGCAGTTCTTCTTAACTTAAGTAGCGTCAAAAAAGATAGCAAGTTGGAATGGAAAGTGGCCATCAGCATTTTTTGTTCATAGAACCGATCTCGAATGCTAGTTTTGGTTTTCAAAAATGGACAGTACCAAGTACCGGAAAACGATAACCATATTTTATGCCATAATTTTTATGTTTGTTTTATGATTACGTTTTATAATTTTTTGTATTTTTTTTTTCAAAGGATTACTAATTTATGGTTATGTTTTATAAGTATTTTTATTCTCTCCTTCAGATTTACATATTATTGTGAGTTAATCGTAATAAACATTTTTCAATTAACCAAACTAACAGTTCTTTTATGTCCCGTAACTTTTATTTTCGAAAGAAGAAAAAAGAAAATCCTCATAGCTTACGCGTCTACGAAATTTTGTTCAAACTTTACAATTCGCGAGTCAAATAGAGGTTGGAAAATATCCTAAATTGAAAGATTCAGCTACGCTCTGACAATGACCCTGCAATTCAGTCCCCACCAACTCTTTAAATTTAATTATTGGATGACTAATAAGAACGCTGGCACGCTATTGTAACAGCAGCAATGAGCACTGAGCAGCTTTACAACTCAGCCCGCATATCCGACATTTTTGGTTCAAAAAGAGCTCCCAAGAACGAGGCTGGGGTTAAAACAAGGAAAGGTACTTTGGTTGCTATAAATTTTTTTTTATAACAATACAGTACAGGAATTGGGTGGCACGGGTATCGCGGATAACGAAAATTGCGGAAAATCCGAATAAAGTATAAAATGAGGGGTAAAGAAGATAAAAAAAAAATCTCTTTTGCTTCAAAAGAGTTCTGAACATGCAGCGATGCTCCACTCCTCTCAATGCTACAGGCACTCTTAAATACGAAAACACCGCAAATGAGAAATAGAACATTCAAAGTTATCCCCCCACCCCTAAAAATATATATGGCTCAGTGTGCAATGAACACCCCTCGTGTCCAGGGGCATCTCGATGGGAAGTCACAGTGATTTCCCAAAAAATTTCCTATTCGGCACAATTTGTCTGATTATACGGAAAACGGACATCGTACTGCAACTTTGCATTTCAAAAAAAAAAAAGATCCCTACCATTACTTTTCTTTAGAATGTAAATTTCTAGATATGCATGGGTGCAGTCAGAGGGGAACAAGGGGGTGCACCCTCCTGGCTTGAAAAAAAGAAGAAAAAAAAAGTGAATGTTTAGTACAAAAAATATTTTTTTTTTCTAACTTTTTGAGTAAAAAAATTTTCAAACTGATTTTTTTTGCAAAAAAACTATTTTTGCCAATTTTTTTTTTAGTAAATTTCTTTACTAATTTTTTCCAGCAAGAAAAATTTTTTTGCTCACATTTTAAGCCAAGAAAATATTTTTTGCTGTTTTTTTAATTTTTTTTTAACCTCGGGGTGCATCCCTGTGTACGATTCTTTCGGCGCTAATGTAGGTAGGTATGCGTGCGTGCGCATATTTAATCACGCAAAATTTGTATTTTCCTTCGGAAAATTGAAAATTTACCCCCTCACAAAAATTTAAATTCTGTATCGCTTACCTGCTCGTCGGCATCAATTCTCTTTGACACATCATTTTTTTTTCTCTTACCGTTGTGCTTGAAACCAAAATGTCAGCTAAAGCGGTTTTCAACGTAAAGAGAAAGGGTTTGTTGTTTGAAAAATCTTTTACGTCGCCCCGACGTTCAAGGTCGGTCTTTTCGAATACTGTCTGGATTAAATATTTACCTACGAGGTCTTTCAACTTTTAAATTGCGTATTATTTGTTCCTTTAATCGAATTCTCAAACATAAATGAGAAACTTGTCAGATTCAACTTGCGAAATATTTCGTTTTACAATGTTCTGTATTTATCGTTAAGAAAAAGGTCCGAAAACTTTTAATTTTTCAGTATAATTATTAAAATGTAAATTCTTTCACTCTTTTCCTGACTTTAAATAATATTATTTAATTCTTTTCCTTTATCTCTTTTTGACAACGATAAAAAAAAAACAATATTTGTTTTACATACATTTCTTTTATTCTGTTTTTTCTGCTTTTTAATTGCAATTGCAATTTGTGTTCAAGTGATACTCAAAAGTATTTACAGGTTTATTCTTGTGCAATAAAATGTATTCAACCACAATTATCCGCACACTATATAAAAAGACCATTTATGCAGGATATAAACACACGTTTGGAATTTGTAGAGAGGATGTGCAGTTTTTCCGGGTAACTTGAGTCCCAATTTCTCAATTTAAACAACTCCACTCCCATTTGAATATTTTTATTGCGTTTGTTACACTGTAAAAAATGAACTGTTGCTTTTACAGTATAATATTGGCAGCCGAGATTCCAATTTAAAACTGTAAAATGCGCAGTAATAAACTGCAAAATTAGCGATTTTACAGTTTATTGCTGTAAAATTTAGCTGTATTACACTGTAAAAACAGCAAATACTGGCAGCAGAGGTTCCAGTTTAAAACTGTAAAATGCACAGTAATAAACTGCAAAATTAGCATTTTTTAAAGTTTATTACTATAAAATTAGCTGTATTATACTGTAAAAACAATTTTCAATTTTACAGTATATTAAAAAAGAAAAAAACTCTTAAATTATTATACAGTTGGCCAGAATTCAGAAACAATGAGTTTTAGATCCATTGAAAATGAGTTTTCCTGGTTCAAAGCTGTCCTGTGCTGTTTAAGGATCGTGTGCTCGTGTGCATGACCATAAGCCAGGGTCAAGGCTATCGTGTCGGAATCAAACGTACCCAATTTGAACACTCCATTGAAAAAAAATTAAACGCGAAAGTAATGTTGGCGAAATTTGGCAGCTGACCGGCTTTTTTTTTTGGACAGTCTAACGGGCCTGCGCTTTTTTATAAAGGGACAAAGGGAAAAATGGCGTCACAAGCTATTCTCTGATATGCAATGCAGAACACAAAGCTGTAATAACGGTGCAAAAATGTTTTGAAATGTTCTTATTTTGAGGTTCACTTCTTTTATGAACAGTTCGAAACATTCTTTGCACTGTTATGCGTTCTGCACTGTATACCAGAAAATAGCTTGTGTCTTCTCTGGGGACGCCATTTTTCCCTTCATCCCCTCATAAAAAGCACAGGCGAGACAGTTGAGACAAAAATAAATAAATAAATAAATAATGCCGGTAAACTTCAAGAACTCAGAGGCAAAATTTTGCCAATATATCTACCTCGCAGCGCTTAGACTTTTTTTTCCTTCAACCGAGGGTAAATGGATATGTTTGATTTGGAGATTCTATTTAGACAAAAGTTAAATGAGTCTCTTAAATGCTTATATTTTCTTCTGAAGTTATTAGCTGAAATTATTGGTCTACAAAGAACTACCATATCAACTAAATGTCGAGACTCGCGGTTGTAATTCGCCAGTGACGACGAAGAATTAATTTTTGGCGACCACAAGATCTTATGTTGGCGATCTACTTTTTCCTGAACGGAAGTATAAACTGCTGATTATGAAAAGAAAATGGGCATTAGCATCGTCACTAGCGGCCAATGTTAACTTGGAAAGAAAATAGACCCATCTGCTATACAAAACATCTAAATAGTATACGTAATTTCAATCTAGAAAATGCAATGAAACTTTGTTGGAAAAATTGTCAAAGATGACCAAATTTATGATTAGTCGGCAAATTAAATGAAATATATTTAAAACTTCAAATATGCAGGTGCGTTTAGTTTGTTTTATTTGCATAATTTCTTATTGTTTGGATTGTTAATATAAGTAATTTTCTTTTTCAGAAAAGGTTTGGAAGTTTTTGTTTAACATTTTTCTAGTAGTTTAGTCCAGATATATGCAAGTACATAGTGTGAGCAGTGGCGGATCATGGGATTTTGAGGCCCCAGGCGCAACTTGATCCGGAGGCCCTCATGTTAACGCAAATACAAATGGAATAGTTCACTCTTATGAAAGATGCAGAAATTTTTTTTTTTCTTTTTTTGGAATTAAAAATCTGGGGGTGGGGGGCAGGCACGTAACTAGGCCATTTTCGAACAGGGGCAAGACTTCGCTTCGGCGCCTCCCCCCCCCCCTCTCATTGAAATAAAATAAAATATTTGTCGAAAAAAATGATGACTCCAACGTCTGGACCGTCAGATAAGAGTATACTCAACGTATATTACATAGAAAATGAACAAGAAGCACAACTAAATACATACAGGGTGTCCACTCCTATCGTGGACCAATAGCTAATTTCTAAACCGTTAGAGATACGCATATAGTTCATTTAGGAAAAAATCTCCAAATTACGAAAGGAATTTTAGGTCTATTCAATGTTTTTCAAAAAATCAAATTTTGAAAGAGTTACGAAATTTAAATTTTTATACAGCCCCCCAGTCCTATCAATCATATTTAGTAAAACATTCTTGACACTGTAACGTTTAAAACTAAAAAAAAATCACTGTTCTACCACAAAAATTGACCGAGTTATGACGTTTTGAAAAATCAAGATTTTGAAGGCTTTCGCATATGGTCCCTTTAGTGATCTCTCGATGACGTCATGAAATAATGCAAAATCTTGATTTTTCAAAACGTCATAACTCGGTCAATTTTTGTGGTAGAACAGTGATTTTTTTTTAGTTTTAAACGTTACAGTGTCAAGAATGTTTTACTAAATATGATTGATAGGACTGGTGGTCTGTATAAAAATCTAAATTTCGTAACTCTTTCAAAACTTGATTTTTTGAAAAACATTGAATAGACCCAAAATTCCTTTCGTAATTTGGAGATTTTTTCCTAAATGAACTATATGCGTATCTCTAACGGTTTAGAAATTAGCTATTGGTCCACGATAGGAGTGGACACCCTGTATAATACTTTCTCAAAGCCAAAGGGACAATTTTCCCTCTTCGCCACCCCTTGAACACAAGGCCGTATCCAGAGGGGGGGCCCGACGGGCCCGAGCCCCCCCCGAAACCCGAAATGTTTTATAATGTAAAACAGAAAAAAAAAGTTTTCCTTTTTTTTTAAATTTAAAATAGCAAAAAAAATTTTTTTTTCCTTTTTACTATTAAAACAAGTGAAAATTTTAAAAAGTACAAAAAAAAAAAGTCAATTCAAATTCTCATTAGCTGGAAAACATACTTGAAAACAAGACTCTTATTAGCACTTCCAGGTCTCTTTCCCAAATCAATTCAGGCTCAAGGCAAGCTACTTGTCAGTTTGATCGGCGCTCTCCCCCCCTCCCCCATAAAACTTATACTGTCTGTTTGCGTTTTGTGCGCCTGGCAGCCACGAACGCTTCCATCTGAAAAAGGGGGGATAGGTTTAGGATGCGCACTTCCCGATGCCTTCAGCTTTTGTTCGATTGCTACTTCCTCGTTGCATTTCCCCCCTATTTCGCGAGAGTCAGAAGAGACTTGGCGCGTGCGCAGATGGTTCGGAGGTCGCACGAAAAAATTTTAGACAGTACCACTCAGATTTTTACTTCCTAATCGCCGGGCCCACAGTGGAGTATTTGAGTGAAAATCCTGGCCAAAAGTCGAAAATGTAAAGTATGGTCAATCTCACACTTCTATTCGTTTTCGGACAGCTGATAAGACACTACGTCATAATATACAACATAAAACCCCTTCCACTTTGATTAAGACCCATACGAATGCTTCAAACTCAGTCGATGTGGAATCTGCGCTGCTGTTTTCCTGGAAGCTTCGTTTGTTGCTTACATTCAATGCGCTGTATTCGGTGGCTTATTTCGAAATTATAAAAAAAACACTAATGAATATGGAAGACGAAGGTGTATACTTTAATATGATGTGCAATCCATGTAGAATTTGCTTTGGGAAATATTTTTTTAATAGTGTTTTACACAACTTAAAAAAAATCGCTCTATTTTCAGTAAATTTTTTAAAAAGAAAGGTTTTTATATGGGTTCCGGGCATTTCTGGACGCAAGTTCGGGTATCAAAATAAAGCTTAAGGTTCCCTTAAAACGTATTTGAAAAAAAAAGTTGCCCCTTTTTGCCCCATTTTGCTTAAAATAGGCTTAAACTGGATGAAGTAAATTTACGTTTTTTCTTTTGGGTTTGTTCATGTTCGTTTTTTTTTCAGGATCTTCTAGGAAGTTTATAGAAAACACAAACAAATCATTGTATGAGATAATTAAAAAGTGTCCGTCTAAAAAATTAGACGAAAAAGTTATGCATTTGCAGAGTTTTGGGTCAAAAACTCTACTGAGGGGAAGCAGAAAAATTTTCGGTTTCTAGTGCTATATAACATTAAAATGTGTAGGTAATTTTCCCTTATCTTTGGCGATTTATGTAAAAATTGCTTTGAGTTGAAATAAAAAAGGAACGGTTTAACGAATCTTTTCGAACTATAACCTTTGATACTACCTGAGAATGTACCTTTCATATGCCGAAAATGTTTTTCAAATAGGTACATGGTTTCGGAGATTATTTAAGATACAAAATCACCCTTCCTCTTTGTAATATTAGTAAAGATTTATTTTTGCAACGAAAAAGGATTCATTGAAACATCAAAATATTTGCCTGCTATTCTCGTGGCATTTTTTTCTTTTGTTCTAGGTTAATTAAGCATTTTTTGTAACCTAACGATTAGAAATTATAATCAAAATTTTTTCCTCATATTTAACATTTTTGACAGAATACTGGTATTGTTGAACTACATTTTTGGGAGGGGGAGAGAGGAGGCAATGTACTAATTACATTCCGTCAAAGGAAAAAAATACATCGAATAAAATACGCTTTCTTATTAGCTTTCGCTTCAAACAATTCCTCGTCAGCAGCTGGCAGGTTGCCAGCTGCTCCGGAACAAACGTGAACCATGGCAAAACACTGTGAAAATTTTTCTTTAAGCTCTTTGAAAAAAAAATCACTAAAAATCAATGAAGCAAGATAACTTCACCGTTTTTGCTTTAAATGAAGGTGAAATGTTTATATTGTATCCTTGAAAAGTTTCAGAGCAATAACACCATTAGATTCACGGATGCAGGAATTTTAATTTACATCGATTGATTAATTGAAAAACGTCGAAAAAGTGACCTGTCTTTGAAAATTCCTTAAAATTAGGTAAATTACGTTAGAACTTCAAACAATTTAAATTTTTAAAGAGATTGAATTGCTCCAAATGGTGATGTATTTTTCTTCTTCCTACGTTCACTAGAAACCTTTTTACGGTCGTAAACTCGCAAAATTCTAAACCATGGATAAAACATTAAATAACTTTTTTTCTAAATTAAATTTTAAAAATCGAGTTTCAAGTTACAACATCTGACCTTTTAGACACTTTGTTGACCAAGTTTCATAGCTGTACGATGGGTAGCTTTGCTGTACAACGTTCAAACGCACAGAAGGATATTCCCTTAGAAGAGCGAAAATTCCAAAATAGTTTTGGCCAGGATTTTCAGTCAAATACTCCACTGTGGGGCCCCTAGTTTCCGACTATTCTGATATTGCTTCTCACTGCCCTGATTCAATTAAGAGGGTACTTTGTTGGTCCCCATTTATAAGCATTTGTAACCCTCGAGTAATTTTAATAGCTAAACATGTCTTCAATCAACAAGACCACACAAAAACAGATACGTTCACAGACCCTCTGTTTTGTTGGACGCTCACCAATCTTAGACAAAAGTTACTTTAAAAAATTCCGTTTACAAATGCTTAAAAACCTTGAAAACTTTGTTAAATGTAGCTGTAAACCTTGAATTTTAAAGTTTCTAACACAAATGGCGGGGGGGGGGGGGGAGGTTTGCATCAAGTTGAGCGAAACTCAGCTCCTTGATTATAAAAATATTCTGCGTAATGCAAAAATCATGTTCCAGCATTTTTTGTAGCATATTTTCAAAAATAATTTTTTGTGACTCACATGTTTCATTTCTGACTATTCATTAAATACCTAATTCAGTATTTTAGAAGTTACTTTGTAATTGATTCCTTTATTAATATGTTAAGCACGAGAAAAAATATTACCCTACCTGTATTCTTTTTCGTTTTCTGCAGTACTAGTG
>JAXGGA010013004.1:0-36732 GCA_038373865.1 Uloborus plumipes
GCCTTGGAATTTTAAAAGTGCAAAGAATTTAATTAACGTTTAAATTAATATCTAAGCTAATTAACGTCGTACAATTACGCGGTTGGACTTATTGTCTTCCTTAGAAAATTTCGAATCGAATGGTAGTATGTTTGATTGTCTAAGCTCAGCGGTTTTTGAGGAGTTCAAGCTTCAGACGGACAGACAAACAGACGCGGACAGATTTTAACAGTAGTAATAGAGTGATTCCATACCAACTCACCAGAAAAAAGAAAAGTTGGTCGCACGATCAACTCGGATTTTTTTTTAATTTGGCACACATGTTGATCATATAGAGGCATGGAAAAGTCCAAATTGTTAGGTTCTTGCTCCCTTATTTTCTGAGATACATGTCCTCAAAGTTTGTCCGCCACGTCAAAATACTAAAAAAGTAATGTTATTCAATCATTTTTTTATAAAAAATCGTACTCATGCACAATAAAAGTGTTAGATATCTATGAAAACTAGTTACTCCAGGCATTCAGAAAAAAAAAAATACTAGAATGTTTATAATAAAAATTGCTAAGGTACAGGGCTTTTTGAAGTTGTAATCACAAAAACTCGATTTTGCCGATTTTGCTAAAATTGAGGAATTTATTCCAAAAAAAGGAAGACATAACCAAAGGTTTACGCACTTTCTGATAGTGTACAGATGTTTACTATAAATGGTTACACAATGCATAACTTGGATTTCTCACTCCTTCTTGGAAATATTTAAGCTTAAAGATAAGCCATAAGGCAAAAACATGCGTTTTTGCCATCTTGGCAGCCATTTTTCTCATAAAGGGGGAGCAGTAGAAACTTTAATTTTTTTTATAACAAGCCACTGATATGTTAGCTATTCACAGGAAAAGATTTTACTTTTAGTTATTTCTCCCATTAAGAGATATCCTGCTGACAGTATATGCATGTTTTTCGCGACGACCATATGCTTTTGTTCCCCCTCTCATGGACTTAAAATTAATTAAACAAAAAATAAAAATATATTTATTAATAGCTGTATTATCTACCCAATATGTCATGAAGTTTAATTTATTAAATCATTGAACAATAAATTAGATAATTGATGAAAACAAGAAATAGTATTTCTCTGATGCCTGAGCATCGCCTTGATTACTGGTGGCTGGGAGGCGTTAAAAATGTCGTGGTCACAAAGTCCTCCAAGTGAAACGATACCTCTGGGGGTGCTGGGCCTAGGGTTTGCTCGACCCTAGGTTCTGGTTCAAAATTAAGAACAGAGCGCCCTTCAGGGCCCTATCCCGGTTAAACCACGAAGCTGTGGTAGGTACGGGGGACCCTGGAGGTGTGAAATGAAATGATGCCTGAGCATTATGCATTCATAATTGTAAAGCACTAAATACTTTCTTGAGAAATTAATTAACATAAAGGAGCTCTAAATATTTATATTATAAGCAATACCCAATCTTGTGATTGGGATATTACTGTTTTTAATTGCAGAATTTCTTCAATATCACATGAATATCAGGAAAATAAATGAGGTCTTTTCGTTTGATGTAGGATATTTTATGACAAATTTCATTTGATGGGCTACTAACTGAGCATGGTGATAAAGAGCTATTAATTTCAGCATCGAATTCCATTTTACCTTATTAACAGTTAAATATTTACAAAATAATTAAATAAATAATTTAATATAAAGCCATGCTTGAAGAATTAAAATTAATGCAACTAATTTATTCCCATACTGATCTTTACAAAACTGACATGTGTTGAGCACTGATAAGAACTGAGAAGAATAAATTTACTCACTAAAATACTAGTTCACAGATACTATAAAGTATAAAGCATACATTCTATTTTCTACAAAATAATACTGCAACAAAGAACAAGGGTATAAAGGGGTAAGTACTAAAGAATTTCTTGAAAAATAAATTAAAATAAAGGAGCTTCGAATATTTATCTCATAAGCAATACCCAATCTTGTGATTGGGATTTCCTGATTGATGGCTATAAACAGGAGGATACTCTTAATATCTTGAATATTAAGAGTTTTTATTCACATATTGAAAATATAAAAAAAAAATTATTTGAAAAAATTTAATAGTTTATTACTATTTTTATTGTCACTCGAAGTTGGAACTTCAAAAAAAATGCACGTGGGTGGTTCGGGTGATTTTGTCTCTTGATGTTATCTGAAATCAAATATTCTTGATTATTCTTAATCTATAGACATGTCATTTTGGTCGGAACTACTGAAGTTAAATTTCAAGGGTAAATAACAAAATGGCGGACTTTGAAAAAAAAGTCCTTTTATTTTAGCAAAGAAAGGGTTGTAAAATAAAAAGTTAGAGGTGAAAAAAATTATCGTTAGTACCGACGAAAACTATAAGTGTGTAGAACAGCCTGGTAAAATTTGAAAGCAATCGGTTCAGTAGAAAAAAAGTTAGGACCCGGGCCGACCAGAAAAACAATGTTTTGAGAAAAACGCGTTTAAAGTTCAACAACAAACTCCGAGCCGCTCTAGGAAACTTGTTATAACTCCCGAAATATTTTGAATTTCTGTCTTCAATTTTCACAGTATATTCTCAGAATATTGTACTTTCAAATTAAGCAAAAAAAAAAAAAAAAATTTCGATTTTTTGAATCCAAGTTACCAGAGTCCAACATTAAATATTGGACTCCGAAGGTTGGACTTCGAGGCGCTCTAGGAAGCTCGTCATAACTCCCGAAATATTTCGAATTTATGTCTGAAATTTTCACAGTATATTCTCAAGACATTGTACTTTCAAATCAAGCGAAAATTTTTTTTTCGATTTTTTGAACTCAAGTTACCAGACTACTACCTTAATTCATAATGTCAATCGAAGATTTACACCAAAATCCAGTTGAAAAAAAAATATATTTTCTTTCCCATAGCAGCATTAAAAAGATGACAGATGCAGTATCCTATACATTGATTCCTTTAGCAAATAGGGAGGGATTGTCGAGTAGCGTCCTCTGGCGGTGCGGCGGGGAGAATTCGTTGCCACTTTCAAACTAGCGCATCTGTAGAACATTTCTCTCCTTCTTTCTACTCCGAGGTATTTTATGTTGCGTTGTTATTTCACACCTGGACAATGTTAAAACTCACAATATGATGTTGTGATTCACATCAAGCATCATTTTGTTAGCTTCACGTAGTAACTCATAAAAACCCGAAAAGGCACTGCAAATGCAATTCGGGTATTTCATATGTAGCCCTTCTTTTTTACAGCAAACAAAGACTTATTCATTTCTTTATTTATTCAATTATTTATTATTATTATTATTATTATTACTGTGTCAGAAAGGAACGTCCGCACCCTGCTCAAAACAAAACCTGAAACAAAAGTACATTTTTGTCACACGCTATCTAGAGAGTAGCAGGGAGTCAAAGGTTTACTAAGGTGTCAAAAAACTTGAAAATTATCAAGGGTTCCATTAAACCCAGTCTCAAGACTTTGAAGGTAGGAAATATTATCAAAAAACTCTCTCAGTGAGTAGTCAGCCGTGAACTTGGAAATGAAAATATAATGGTTCATTGATACCGAAAGAACGGACATTTCTGCATAAAATAGAATTTGTTTCGAACTTGTAAGTTAATTTGAACGAGAGTCATAGTGAGTTTTAGCAGAGAGTCCGCGGCTTCGTCGCGAGAGTCAATTCTTTTTGTTCGTGCATATTGGCGAGCTTTCTTCTTCGCAGAGGATTAATATTGAAATTCTTTCTGAAAGTCAAAAGAAAAAAAAGAGCACTTTCTTTAAATCCATGCGCATTCGACTTTTTATCTATCTGTACAAAAATTTCCGTTGCCCTAGGAAAGTTTTTCCTTTTTTTTCTGGAAGTCAAAAGAGAGTAGATAATTAATTTAAATCCCTGCGTGCATGCGTATGTTAGACTTCATTCGGTTATCCCTAACGCGAATTGTGGGCAATGGAGCATTTAGGCTTTTGCTGCTGCATGTTATTTGTAGCATATTTATGAAAATTGAAAAAATGAAATTTCTGCTGACCATGTTAGGTCTACTTTAGATAGACAATGCTGCTTTCAACTAAATACATCTTAAAATTTCAAAAAAGCACTGAATGCTTTATTTACGCATAAAATGTAAAAAACAAATCCATGTCGTTGAAATTCTGAAATATAATAGAGTCTAAAAATCAAGCATCGGCCATCGTCGAACACCACCAAATTCCTCCATCGGTGATGGTCTGGGGAGGAATTTGCGCTAGCGGCAAGACTTCGCTTGTTTTTGTGGATTAAGGGGTCAAAATCAACCAAGATGTGTATCGCCGCAACATTCTCCAGGCCGTCGTACTTCTGTGGGCTCAGCAGCACTTTGGGGATCCAGATGGATTGGATGTTCCAGAAGGACTCTGCGCTGGCTTCCAGGGCAAAAACGACTCAGGACTTGTGCATGAACCGTTTTTCAGATTTCATCTCCTCTACGGAATGGCCCCCCTACTCGCCGGATCTGAATCCCATAAATTACAGTGTGTGGTCCATTTTGGAGGCCACGGCCTGTGCTAAGCCCCACAAAAGCTTGGAGTCGCTGAAGCAGTCGCTGCATTGGGAATGGGACCGATTGTCGCTGGAGGAGCCGCGGCCCATCGCTGAAAATTTCAAGTTACGTTTGGATCCGTGTATCTCCGCTGGATGAAGCCACTTCGAAACCGGCTGAGTATATTATTGTAAGAAGTCTATGTTAATAATATTAATTGCTGTTTTGCTAAAGTTCTTTTATTTAATAAAATTATCACAACAAATCTTTGTCCGGGTTTTTCTGCGGGTCCGCACCCTGTAGGTAATGAAGAAATCTTTTCTTAAGCAATCATGCATACGCATGTGATTTCTTAAGCAACAACATTTTGTTCAACACCCTTTTAATTACCTTTTTTTTTTTTGATAAAATATACGAAGCATCACGTGTGGGACAAAACGACCGGTTTCAAGCGGAACAGCCTTCAAACGAAAATAACTGACAGAAACACAGCCGATTAGAAAACTCTCCCCGTCGCCAAGCTAGGATCTCTACTGTCGCCTGCCAACCAAGCCCCTCCCGATGCGGTCCGTTCGTTCGGCAACCTTCTCTTCAGTCCCGCAGCATCCCTCTGCTCGAACGTCAGGGATAGAACGCGAGGATTGCGTCAAAAAGGAATCTTCTCTCTCTCTCTCTCGCCCCCCTTTTTTATATAGACATAAATGTACACGCATTTACATCTCTCGTAATTCCGGATATCCCGAAAATGCGGATCCCGAAGATGCGGAGAACGAGGGGGCAGTAGTGGCGGAATAATTCGAAGGTGAGACTTTTTGGAATTTGTTCTCTCTGTTCTATTTTTTTTTTTTTTTAAATTCGTGCGTTCTATTTTTTTTCTTTAAAGGAGGGTGTGCGCGTGTGGTTACAACCACTGCAGCGGGGATACAGGTAGTTTAGGCGGGAGAGAATCGTCTGCTTACTGCAGTGGTGAGGGGTGTTCCATGCCGTTCGAATCATGTTCTTTTTTGGGATTCGATGTACGTTAAGAGGGGGATGCCGCCGGTAGTCGAGGAAAGAGACATACTAATCGTTGCGCACAATGTATATGAAATGTGTGAATTTTTTGCTTGCATGCATAGAGTTGGCTATATCAGAATGTTTGTGCTGGGGCATAAAAGTTGTAGAGCAGTCAGATATATTAGCGTAGCCTAAAAGAGAAAAACTTTGTGACATAAAGTACATGATAGAATTGAAATTTTGTATTAACACGAAATCATTTTAACTGTTCATCGATTACTTTTAAATAGCATAAATTGTGCTTACCATTCAATTATTTACAAAAATATATAACCGTATGTGTCGTTGTGTATCACCTTCTTCGTTTTTGAAAAGATAAATAATCGGACTAGAATTGCAAAGTCTTAGTACAAAAAGTATCACTTCAAAAATTGGAGGGGTATGGTTCAACTTCGGAGCTGGTATGGTTGACTTACATCGTTTTCTATGATCAAAAAGAAGGTAAATATTTTCGTTTCCGGGAGAGGGGCAGTGGCGGGTTTACAATGTCGCTACCGCGAGGGGCCCTACGACACAGGGACCAGAAAAGGAATTCCAAACAGCACGTGAAAAATATTTTGTTCATCTCTCAAGGGCCCCCAGAAATGTAATGGGACGGTCCAACAAACCTTCAAATTTGGCACAGGTGGAAAGAATACTGCCGTGGGAAGGTAAAGGGCAGTATGTGCAACTTTTCTTCTTTTTTTTTTTCAGTGGATCCCAACCTGTGGGTCGCGGCCTCAAATGGGGTAGTAGAGCATTTTTCTGGGGTCACTTTGATCTTTTGAAATACACAACACAATAATTCAATTTTAACCCATTAATGCCTGACACTTTTTTTTTTCAAAGATATTTTGTATACTGGTTACAAACAGTGTTTAATGGACAGGTGAAATAATTAAAAAAATATTATGCAAGAAATAATTTTTTTATTAAGGAAAGAAAAATCGTCCCTTAAAAGTTACGATAGACCCCAGAGGGTAAAAACTTTTTTTTCTGCCGACGATATAATATTTAAAAAGACATTTTATGCGAAGAAATAAAATCAGCCATTAACATAAACTGGGAAGCTGGGAATAACTTTGAAAACTTAGCTTTTTTTCTTAAGATTGTGAACGATGTCATTCTTGATAAAGATCATTTTAAAACTGCTAGAGAGCGCACTTTACAAGGATTATGTGCAGCAATCTGTTAATAACGAATTGAAACAATACCTTTTCATACTTTTCATGCACTCCACGGTGCCACCCCCGTGCCTACCACAACTCGTGGTTTAACCGGGATAGGGCCCTGAAGAGCGCTCTGTTCTTTTTGAACCAGAACCAAGGGTCGAGCAATCCCTTGGCCCAGCACCCCCAGAGGTATCGTTTCATTGAAACAATAACAAGGTATTAACTGAACACTATTATTTGGTTGAAGTGTTCATTTTGGGGAAATTCAGACCCTTTTTTGGACCGTCCCTGAAAAGGGACGCTAGGCTGTAATGGGTTAAAACTACAGCATAAGGAAATAAATAGATCATTTTATTGTTCTCTGTTAGTTACATTTAGTTATATTAATAAAATTATACTGTTTAAAATTTGTTTGAAAAGCTGACACTTAATTCCTCTTTCATAAATAGTGAATTATTATCCGTGACAGTTTTAGTGAGGTTTCAAGATTTATTATTTTTTTATGACTTATAATAAACGCAAATATATGGTACATCGGAAAATCAGTATTTGAATGTGAGAATATTGCCAGTGTCAGAACAGATAGTTAATGTCATAGTTGCTTCCATTTCCCGATTTCTATACTTATTGAATGCTAAATGTATTATTTTGAATAAAGTGTCTCAAGCAGTGGTTGGAAAAACTACATATTTTTCGTAGCGAACTACAACTACAACTACTTTCTTATAAATGTAGTTAACTACAGCTACAACTACTTTTTTTTTAAATGTAGCGAGCTACACTACTTTTGAAATGTAGTTGCTACTTCGCTACTTTTTAAAAAATAAATAAATAAAAAGACTACACCGTTTGAGGATCGACCGAAAAAATTCGAAAAGTGGTTTAGATTAAAAAATTACCTCATTCGAATATGGAATAGAAAAAAAAATGTCTTTGAATTTGTTTGTTACTTTTCCTTTTTATTTCTTTTTTTTGCTAAAATTTGTCCTTTAGATTTTTTTTACAATTTTTACGAATATTCGCCACAAGAAAAACCTTGTTTTTTTCCTTCGTTCTCTCTCTCTTTTTTTTTTTAATGATTTTTTCATTTATTTATTTATTTTTTTAATTTAAAAGTAGTTTTCAGAAATCGCTACAAACTACTATTTTTTTGTATCGCGCTACTCACTACTCTACTTTTTTAAAAAAGTAGTGCGCTACACTACAAACTACGAAACAATGTAGCTAGTACAGTAGTTTCGCTACTTGTAGCGCGCTACTTCCGACCACTGGTCTCAAGCACCATGAGTTCTCATGTAAAACACGTGTATTGTGTGTATAATGCACGTGCTTTGCATGAATTAGCTGCTGGTGTTCTAATTTCACATATACCAGATTTTGTTGGCACTCTTTGCTCTATAAGAGAATTTTTGACTCCAACTCGTTTAATTCCTATTCCATGCTGATGAGTGCATAATAAGCACGAAACTGCGGTCCATCGATGGAATAAACGAACTCGTGGTGTTTTGCGGAAAATCTTTTAGTTTCTCGTATAGTTTTATTGTGGGGATTTTCATAAAAAACAGGAAAAAAAATGAAACAGTTTAGTTGGTGTACACTGTACACCACTCCTAAAAAGTTGAGCAACACAGTATTTTTTAGTTATTTCCTTATTTATCCCTTCACTGTACGATTTTTTATATTTTCATGAAAAATATCATTTTTTACCTTTTAAATAGTCCTGAGTTCAAGAAAAATGAAGAAAAAAATTAAATTTAAAAATGTGCACCAAAAATGACGTTTTAATTGTTTGTTCTATATATGGCACAAATCACATAGCATATGCTTTGTATACCGATAAGTGTAATAATCTACAATGTGTTTTGTGCCATAAGTGGTATAAACAAACTTTCCACTAAGAGTATTTAAACATTTTTAGAACAAAGGAAATAATGACTAAGCACACTTCTAACGGAAATGCAGACACTCTTTCTTTCAAAAGCAAGAACTGTAATACCTAGACTAGTGCAACTAACTAGTGCATAAAAATCACACTAAACTGTTATAGCAATGTTCCAGAAGGGGCACAAAGCTCAGTTTAACTGCATTTAATAATCATAGGAATATATGAGGGTTTATTTGGTTTGTGCCAGATCTGGCACACCGTGCAGTGAAGGGTTATAATGGCACAGAGAGGTGTTACAATTGTCAATAAATTTAAAATATATATATATGTTCATTGGTTATTTTTTCAAAAATTAGTTCATTTATCCCTATTCAGTTTAAATTGGCTTCATGCAAACAATGATCATACAACATTTTCCGAGAAAAATGCTAATACTTTTACCACACATCCATCTTTCATATTCAATTGGCGCAGTTTATTTGAAAATTTGATGGAAGTCTTAATTTTACTTTTCATTCAGTTTTTCATAGAACGGAATTATGAGTCGTATCAGCTGGGAACTGTGTCAAGGTCAGAACATTTTAAAGATAAGGTTTGCGTTATAAAAAATCTCGCTTATTTCTTGAAATTTAATTTAACGACCGAAAATGCAATAAAATAGAACGTCAATAAATAATAATTTAAAAATTTTTTAACTTAAGAAGCTAAGGTGTTTTGTTTGGGAGAATACTTTTGAAATTGTAATGCATATTGCAAAGAAAAAGGTAAACATCATTTTCAAAAATGGTGTGTTTTTAGAGTACAGGTAGGAAAACAGCAAAATAAAGCCCCTCATCAGCATTAAAAATGAATAAAAATACATAACTTTTATATTATCTTTTCACTGATGTACAAATTTATTAGTAAATCTCTCTCTATATATAAATCAATATTTATTTGTGCATGTGTTCCTAATACAAATCTGCAGTTTTCATCGGATCTTTGCCAAACTTCACAAAGCGGTTCTATGATGTTTTAGAATTCACATAAGCGTTTTTTCTTCCTACTGTGTATCCATAGCTAACGTTGGCTCTTTGCCAAATTTGACACAGAGGTCCTTTGACGCTCATGAATTTGCATAGGTGGTTTTCGCAAAAAATCCGTAAAACAAAATGTTTGCGCCAATTAATAACAATGGCTGAATTTGTGGACTTTTAAAATAATTCAAGGAGATTTAAACTTAAGTTTTAATTCATAAAATTGCTCTTTCTACACCCCTCCCCTGTTGACAAGAAATTTTACTTTATTTCTTCTTTTTATTTAAGCTTGATTGCTGAATATGCGTCACTTGGCATAATTTTTTTGTTTGAGGGAGACAGTGCAGCGTGGGGCAACGCATCTAGCAAAGAATAAATCAAAATGGAGTATTCATTTTAAAACAAAATAATAAATTTGTATTTCTCTAAATTACTTTGTAGAAGTAACCTAGTACTCGTATGCAACAAGAGCATTTCTCTGAACATGATTTTTTTTATTATTGTTATTTTAGCAAAAAAAAAAAGCAATTTTAATAAAAATTAAGGGGGTCTGGGACACATCTTGAAAAAAAATTTATTAAACAGGTTAGAATTTTGAAATTTTTTACACTAATTCACCATCTGTTTAATAAGCAAAATCATCACATACATGACAAAAAAATTTTTTTTTCAATTTTTTAATTTAATTTTTTTTCAAAAAAGGGGGGTCGCTTTAAATCGCAAAAACTAAAAATATTCTTGAACAATTTTCATATTTTTTTCTTCAATATGAACACAAATATATAAGCTTTAATTTGTATTCGGCAATTTTAAAAATAATAATTTAAAAAAAAATTAAAAATATTTAAGTAAAAATTTCGAAAAATTCGATGGTATTTTTTTTTCAAAAAATCATAGTTTTTGAACAAAATTTTTTTCTTAAATTTTGCCGAATAGAAATTCAAGTAAACTGTTTGCAAAAGTTGCTCTCCAAATTTCGGAACGTTATCCTTATTAGTTCTTGAGTTATAAGAATTTGAATTCAAAAGATCCGGAAAAATTGCATCATGGCGAAAAACGCATTTTAAGGGAAGTCATTGCTGTGGCAACAGTTGCCTGACGGCTACATTAAATTATCATATCTTCCGTTCTAACTAAGATAGGAACAAGATTCAAACATCATTTTAAAGAGAAGAAAACAGATTTTTTTTTGAAATAATAAAAAAAAAATGCTAAAGTTGACGATTTTTGTGTCCCAGACCCCCTTAATACTGTTAACCATCCCAGGGCAATGCCACCATTACGTATGTAACGGTCAAACTTTAAACACACATAATTACGATTTGATTTGCTAAAAATCAACAAAAAAACATTTTCTACAGTAAAATTAGATGTTATTGATGCTATCCTAAATTTTGGTGCGGATTCCTGGATTACAAAAAACAACAAAAATATTTAAAGTTTGATTGTACCATAACAGCGGGATTGCTCCCCCCCCCCCCCAATTAAAGCTCCGAAAACCTCATAATTTTAAATGTTTTTTTCAGTCGCACCACTAGTATCACCAGTATGTAACACTAGTGCTTTTCAACAAAATTTAAAAAAAAAAAGCCTAAACTTGGGGCCAAAAAAAAAAAAAAAAGATCTGTAAAATTTCTGGACCGTCACGGGAAATTTGGAGTATCGTGACCTTTTCTTTCTGACAATGCAGAATGAATCTATTTTAACCCATTAATGCCCAGCGTCCCTTTTTAGGGACGATCCAAAAAAAGGGTCTGAATTTCCCCAAAATGAGCATTTCAACCAAATAATAGTGTTCAATGAGTACCTTGGTATTGTTTCAATTCGTTATTAACAGATTGCAGCACACAACCATTGTAAAGTGTGTTCTGTAGCCGTTTTAATATGATCTTTAGCAAAAATGACATCGTTCACAATCTCAAGAAAAAAAGTTAAGTTTTCAAAGTGATTCCCAGCTTCCCAGTTTATGTTAATTGATGATTTTATTTCTTCTTATGAAATTTCTTTTTAAATATTATATCGTAGGCAGAAAAATTTTTAGTAAAACAAGTATGTACCCTCTGGGGTCTATCTTAATTTTTAAGGGACGATTTTTCTTTTCTTAATAAAACAATTATTTTTTACATAATATTTTTTTATTATTTTTCCTGTCCATTAAACACTGTTTGTAACCAGTATACAAAATATTTTTGGAAAACAAAATGTCAGGCATTAATGGGTTAAAAAGCTCTCTTGCTGTTTCTCATAGTCTTTTTTAATCTTTTTCGCGCATTTTCAAATTAGCTCTTTTGCATAACATTAACTGTGCTTGATCGGCCTTCATTTTTTTAAACCGATTTTTACCAACTTTTTAACTCATCTGTCATTATATAATATCATTTCTCAAAGGTGTTTTTTATGGCAACGACATAACTTCTTCATAGTAAGATCTCAATCAAGAGACAATTCACTTAGGTTGTTTCGTTGAAAAAAAGACATTTTTTTCATTTTTCTTTCTTTAAAAAAAATATAACTGAGCATTGCTTTATTGTGTAGTTTTCCATAATGATAACTCAATAGTAAAGTTAGAGCATCGTGCTGATATCCACCCAAAAATTCTTCAGCAGTATTCCGTTTCAAGTTTTCTTAAATATGAGATTGAAATTTACTTATGGATTATGGACTGCAGTTCTATTGTTGTTAAAATCGGAAAGCTTTTTTTTTACATAAGGAAATCACTGTATATTTTTAAAAATATGTTTCAAAAAAATAAAGTCATCAATTTTCATTCCTTTTACACAGCCCAGTCACATTAGTGTGACCACCACGTACTTTTAACGTCGACGTTAAATCTATACCTCAGAACCAGACTAACGTAAGTCCACTTTCGTCATTTTTCAGTAGAGGGGAAAAACGATGTATTCGACAATCGTTTTTCTCCTCTACTAGTCCAGGCTAGAAGGCCATATACCTAAAATTTTTACATATATGACATTTTTTGGTGGTTTCTATATGAATTTGACCTGCTGATTCCGAATCCGTTGAGTGCCAGACGCTAAACCTTGAGCATTTTTGTAAAAATGGCGAAATCCAATATGGCTGCTGTAAAAGGTACGAAGCAAATTAATGGAATCATGCGTGCAATGAAACATTTTATACACTTAAAAATGATTGTACTCTTTAGTCAAAATCATATTCTATTGAAAATTAATATTTATGAAAAGTATACGAATAAAAAAATTATCAAAATGGTAAAATTCAAGATGTCAGCCTAAAAAGTTGTAAGGTTCGATTTTCAGGTATAAATCATTTTTTAAACCGTAATTTACATAAAAATAGAATGTTTTAACAAAGATAAATGTTTAAAATGATATGCAGGGAGCATAAAAATATGATTTAGCCTAAAAATAACACTGAAAAAATATTTAGAAACATTCGAAACTTAAGTTTCGGGATTTTGCCGGCTTAAACCAATTTCCTGCAAGAAACAAGTGTCTTTTGCGAAAAAGTTTCCCATATTGATACAAGTTGCATGAATACGAACTTCTCACTGGTGTGAAACGTATTTCTAGCTACCAGTCGGAAGGTATACCCAACGTGTTTGTTTAGTGTTTCGCCTTCAGTTGGATTATGGATTGTTCCGATTGACTTCACCCAAGTAAGGGTATGTGCAATCTCTCGATATTGTAGTTTTGGATGAATTGCAAAACAAATAAGCGGCTTAGCTATTTGCTTGCAATTTTTGCCTTAGCACTGGCCATATTTGTCAAACTGCTCCAGGAGCTTTCCTCGTAAGTTAGAAAGGTGCTGAACTGTTACCATCAACCTATCTAAGAGTTTTTGGGAAGTTTCCAATTTCTTGCCGTAAAGTAACTTACTTTAATTTGGAAGGTTTCTAAATTCTTTCGGAATACTACAGACTTTAGCTAAGTAGTGAGTCATAATCACATCAGCTTCTTCATGAGAAACAAAAGCTTCTTGAATTCCAATACCAATCTAATCGGAAAAGAATAGGTACCAGTAATAATTACACATTGACCTGGGGATCGAATGTAGTAGACTCACAACAAACTTAATTACTTGCGTCTTATTTGGTACTACTTTCAGTACGATGTCTCTTTTAGAAAGTGGTGATTTATCATTAAGTTGAAAAACGCAATAGATATTTTTCTCTTATGTGGCTCGACGTTGTGACGTAGTACTAAGTTTATCGTATCTCTCAAACAGATTGTGTACCGCTAGAATGGTTTGTATTTCGTGCTTAATAAGGTTTTCTACACTATCAATACAATTACTCAAGCAGCTGGCTTTGCGGGTAAAGGTACTGCCCACAATGTTGCACATTCACCAAGAATGATAATTTCTGGACGACTCTTACCGCCTACCCTGAAAACTGCCTTTAGTTTGGACTCTAGTACAGATTTATTAGGACCTCTCATATTTCACTCATTATCAAATAAAGCAGTAGGAAGAGGAGCCAGTTCATGACTAAATAATTTCTGCAAGGAAGCTTTCCCTTGATATCACAAAACATCTATCGAATATATCTCATTAGCCCTAAGCATTTTTTCGCTTCGGGATTTTTTTTTTTTTTTTTTGTAGTGCTGTTTCTCATACGATTCTATTACTACTGGAAAATATGTTTTTATTTGTCTGGTATGTTTTAAGCCAATATCTCTCTTCACAGTTTCACAGTAAAAACAAAGCGAAACGCTCCTGGAAAATAATGGGCAGTTATAGGCTTAACTTCTGCCAGTAACATACCTGGAAGAAATCAGGAAAGTTTCCTGATGAAGGTCAGAAACCTTGCTAAAGAATTTATAACGCTTAAAAACAAAAGTCAGTCACTTTACGGCAATAAATCGGAAACTTGCGAAAAACTCTTAGATAGGTTGATGGTAGCAGTTCGGCACCTTTCTGGCTTACCAGGAAAGCTCTTGAAGCAGTTTAACAAACATGGCTACTGCTAAGGCAGAAATGTCAAGCAAATAGCTGAGCCGCTAATTTGTTTGCAATTCATCCAAAACTACAATATCGAGAGATTGTACATACACTTACTTGGGTGAAGTCAATCTGGACAATCCATTATCGAGCTGAAGGCGAAACACTAAACAAACACGTTAGATATACCTTCCAACTGGTAGCTAAAAATACGTTTCACACCAGTGAGAAGTTTGCATTCATGCAACTTGTATCAATGTGGGAAACTTTTTCGCAAAAGAAACTTGTTTCTTGCAGGAAATTGGTTTAAGCCGGCAAAATCCCGAAACTTAAGTTTGGAATGTTTCTAAATATTTTTACAGTGTTATTTTTAGGCTAAATCACATTTTTTATGCTCCCTGCATAGCATTTTAAACGTTTATCTTTGTTAAAACATTCTATTTTCATGTAAATTACGGTTTAAAAAATGATTTATACCTGAAAATCGAACCTTATAACTTTTTAGGCTCACATCTTGAATTTTACCATTTTGACAATTTTTTTATTCGTATACTTTTCATAAATATTAATTTTCAATAGAATTATATTTTGACTAAAGAGTACAATCATTTTTAAGTGTATAAAATGTTTCATTGCACGCACGATTCCATTAATTTGCTTCGTACCTTTTACAGCAGCCATATTGGATTTCGCCATTTTGACAAAAATGCTCAAGGTTTGGCGTCTGGCACTCAACGGATTCGGAATCAGCAGGTCAAATTCATATAGAAACCACCAAAAAATGTCATATATGTAAAAATTTTAGGTTCGATGACATTTCAATGGACACTAGCCTGGACTATACCGAAAAATGACGAAAGTGGACTTACGTTAGTCTGGTTCTGAGGTACAGAAATAACAAATCAAAGAAGGCCATTGTTCACCCAGTGCAGTTGAGGGTATATAAAGGGTATATGAGGGCTTTGGGAAAACATTTCTACCATTGGCGTAATGCAAAAACGAAGCGATTTATACGACGTACAAAAGGGCATGATCATTGGCTTTCGGGTCAAGGACGGAAGCATTTCCCACATGATTGATTTTTTGAGCTGTTTGCTTGCCGTGTGGTAAAAGTGTACTATGCATGGTAAAATGGGACTGCTCAAAATCAGCAACATGGCAAATGTGATGCTCCAGGAGTCATTGATGACAGAAACGAATGGCGGCTGCGGAGATGCGTTAGGGTTGATAGACGTGACACCGTTGAGCAACTGACCCCCCAAATGAACCAAGGGGCTACCGACATAGTCTCTCACACTACTGTTTAACGGACATTGTTGCATCTGGGCATCCGAAGCAGAAGCCTGGTTCATGCACCTACGCTGACCACTGTCCATCGACGACGAACCCTGGAATTTACAAGCAAGTATCGCAGCTCGACGTAAATTGAGTGGCGACAGGTAGCATTTACTGAATAATCATGTTTTGTGCTCCATCGGACAGACGGATGTTGGATTAGAAAGCGTGAATCCTCTGGAAGCAAACACCCTGCAACCATTGCCGGAACGGTCCAAGCTGGAGGAAGGAGCATTATGGTCTGGGGAATGTTTTCCTAGGGTTCTATGTGTTCACTTATCATTGTAGAAGGCACGATGGATCAATACAAGTACGCATCTGCCCTTGCGGTCCATGTCCAGTGTCCACCCCTATCATGAATATTGTTTTTCCCCAGGATGATGGCATTTGCCAGCAGGACAATGCGAAGTGCCATACAACTGCCAGTGAGCATGCGCGATTCGAAGGGCACCAGGATGAGTTTACCGTTCTCCCCTGGTCAGCACACTCACCTGACTTAAGCCCAATCGAGAATTTGTGGGACCATCTCGATTGGGTTGCTCGCGCCATGGATCCTCACCTGTGTAATCTAGCGCAGCTGGCCACATCATTGGAGTTAATGTAGCTCAACCAGTGGTTGGAAAAACTACATATTTTTATTAGCGAACTACAACTACAACTACTTTCTTATAAATGTAGTTAACTACAGCTACAACTACTTTTTTTTAAATGTGGCGAGCTACACTACTTTTGAAATGTAGTTGCTACTTCGCTACTTTTTAAAAAATAAATAAATAAAAAGAATACACCGTTTGAGGATCGACCGGAAAAATTCGAAAAGTGGTTTGGATTAAAAAATTACCTCATTCGAATATGGAATAGAAATAGGAATTGTCTTTGAATTAATTTGTTACTTTTCCTTTTTGTTCCTTTTTTTTTTTTTGCTAAAATTTGTCCTTTTTAGATTTTTTTTACAATTTTTACGAATATCCGCCACAAGAACAACCTTGTTTTCTTTCTTTGTTCTCTTTTTTTTTTCATTTATTTTTTTTAATTTAATTTAAAGTAGTTTCTAGAAATCGCTACAAACTACTACTTTTTTGTATCGCGCTACTCGCTACTCTACTTTTTTTAAAAAAGTAGTGCGCTACACTACAAACTACTAAAAAATGTAGCTACTACAGTAGTTTCGCTACTTGTAGCGCGCTACTTCCGACCACTGAGCTCAACATCCCAGTAAACACCTTCAGGTACCTAATGGACTCTCTTCCTGCACGTCTCGCAACAGTCCGTTCTAAGTAAGGTGGTTATTCTGGCTTTTGACAGGTGGTACTGTGTATATATTTTTTTTTGCATTGCGTTAATGAATAGCATCTCAGGTGGGAGGCCCATTTTCTGAGTTGGTCAAAGCGGCGTACAAATAACGCAAAACTCGTGAGCTCAATTCCCCCTTTGGTAGAAAAGTATCGCTTTGGATTAACATATTTTCCTCTAGCTGAATTCTAAATCAAATTTCCATGAATATAAAATCTAACTCATTACGGGGCTCTAAACCCCTGTTGTTGCATTAAAATCAGAGCAGAAAATGTTTATTTTAACATGATAAATCTCAGTATCGTCACATATTATAAGGGTTTTCTTCTTTCCTTTTTTTTTTTTTTTTGGAGAGGGTGAGGTTGTATAACATTACTTCTTTAGTACTTTAAAAACCTTCACAAGTAAATCATCATTTTGAAGTTTTTACCCCCCCCTTTCGGTAAAATATATAGAAAAAAAATTCATATTTTGATTTTTTTCCCCCCAAAAAATTGCTTAAAAAACGAGATTGTATTCTTTTATCCAGCGGGAATGCTTCGCATAAATCAGTTATTTTTCAATAATAGTTTTCCTATTCCATACATACATCTGTAAATCTTTTTTCTTTCTCTTTTAATGTTCAAGCAGAAAATTCTTTTATTAGCTAACTCGAATCACGAGTGACTTCCCCTCCCTTTTGTTTTGAGCAGAATAATCATAATTTTGCTTAATACTAGTTTATTTAACAAGATCCTCGATTCAGGCGAAAAATTTCCTTTACTGATAATAATACATTAACGAGGAAACGGTTTGAACCTGTTTTTACAGAAAACAACGGAAGAATGTATTCCTGAAAAAAAAAAAGCTTTTGAACGCAGTTTATACGAGGAATGCCCTTTTTAAAGTATTAAGTACCGTAAAGTCGGGTTACTTGGACCCACAAGGAGGTTACTTGAGCCCACAGTAAAATGATAAAATCTGGGTTTGGTACTAGCATTAGAGACTGCAGAGTGCTTCTACCTAGAGGAGAAACGAGGAACTACGTGCAAGTCTTCAACTAATAAGTACCAAACCTAGATTTTATCATTTTACTGTAATGGGCTCAAGTAACCCCTTAGGGTCCAAGTAACCCGACTTTACGGTAGATAAATGTATTTTTCATCTTTTTAACAACATTTATTGAATACATCGCCTTCTAAACGTTTTAAACAAAGCTACGAAGTTGGCGTAAAGTTAAAATTAAATATTGACCGCAGAGAACAGATCCATTTCGTTCGCCGAAAAGTAAATAAATAAATAGTTGAATTTTTGTTTTCTTTTGAAAAAAATAATAAATCTCGATTGTTATTATTGTGACTTGCGACTTCTTCCTTTATACAAATCTCCCCCTCTCATCTATTGTAATATTTTTTGTTTTTGGTACAATATACATGTGGGGATTAAAGCTTTATTTTGTCTCGAGAGACATTTTTTTTTGTTTAATTACGCAGTTTTTAACATAATTTTAAGCAAGTAATTAATGCGTGATCGAAAAATATTTATTCAATTCCAAAACTTTCAATTGTCATTTTATTTTCCTTTGAACTCATTGTAAGAGAAGTTGCATTCATCCGTAGTCGAAAATATTTAGCTTCTTTTGAAAATGAAATAAAAAAGTACGCTTTGCTCTGAAAAATCAATACTATAAACAACAATGTTAGAAAAGCACCAACTGACTACCCCCCCCTTTTTTTTAGCTTAACAACGTATCCAAGGTATCCAACAAAGTATTCAGCAAATAAGGGTGGATACAAGGGAGGGGCGATGGGGGTGATCGCCCCTCTCTTGAGTTATTCTTCTCCAGCAGTTTTTTTTAGATATTTTTGAAGTTCAAAAAAGGCCATTTTAGTTGATCTTTGATAATATTAACCCTCGTGGGTCCCTCCCATTTCAGTTACACTCAAGACCCTTGGGGTCATAAACGACCCCAATGCTTCCTTTAATGAATTCATTATAATTATTGAATGTTACATGCATTATTTAAGTTCACACACTTTTTAATGCTAAAAAAACAAAAAATAAAAAGATACAATTAAAGTAAAATATAGTTTATGAATTAAAATTATAATTTTAGAGCAAAACTTACAATAACTGTAGATTTATTTACATCTGTTACAGACCTGAAAAAACATGATTTTTACAAGTGAATTTCAAACACTTATGACATTTTTCAATGCATTTTCTGTCCAGTTCTCTTGGACAAAAGTTGCAACGTCCTCTTTTTTTGGCCTTCTGGGGAAGTGACCCCAAGGGTCTTGTGTGCAAAAAATGCAATTCGGGAAAAATAAAACACAATAATAGCATTATTTTGAATAGAAAACTAGAAGAATAAAAGCCACAAAATGCCATTAAAAACAAATGGTTGATTAACAAAATATATTAAACAGAAATTGCATTGGGGTCACATATGACCCCAAGGAACCCACGAGGGTTAAGGGAAAGAGTGCGGAGAATCGGGGCTCTGATCTGGAATTTTTTCGAAATGGAAGACCAAAACATTTGCAAGCTTGCCTTGTTTTAACAAGGATGCATGGCGAAAAAAATGGGCAAGTAAGAAAAAAAAATCACTTGCCCCTTCCTTGGAACATTTCTGGATCCGCCCTTGAGGCAAATGCAGTTTGCATTTAGTATTTTAGTATTACGGGGGCGTTGGTTAACTATGGCGATTTCTGTGGCATTAATCAAACTGTGATAACAAGTAAAGTGAGTAAAAAGTCCGCAACGAAGGTCTCATCACTCAGTCAATGAACCCATTTCATGAAATTTCATTTTTGAAAAATAAAAAATACCTTCAATATGACACCTCAAAATACCCTAGTCAATTTTTTTTCCACGTTTCGTCACAATATGTTCCATCAATTTTAACTTCCGACATAGTCAAAAAAGAAAAGTGCGTGAAAAACTTGAGAATGTAACGCGCAATTATATTTAACACCGCTATGATATAATCTCGGCGACATTTCTGTAACGTTTGGCACTTGGATGACACTTCGCTGGTTACAATTAATTCAAACAAGATGACACCTGCCAGAAGATATTAATCACAATTAATCAGTCCGACAAAAGAACATTATTAGCTCCCCCTGAGTATGTAAGGAGGAGATGTTAGAATATTGCGGAGAAATAAAGGAAAGAAAAGGAACAATATAACAAGTGTGTTTAACATCAATTTAACTCTTGTTTCATAAAACCATCCAGACTTTTTTTATGGGGAACAAACTGTCTTGTGCTAAGAATATTTACGTTGAGAAAGTGGTTAATTTTTTTTTCTGTCTAGTGAGGTTTCGTTGGATAATTTCTTTTTGCAGAATTACAGTCCCTTAACCCTTTATGCCCCTACGGGACTCAAAAGTCCCGCTTATATTAATTTAGTATTATGAACCCTAAATGGATGGAGTCATGCTGAAGCTTTTGAGTACCACTCCTTGTACCTGCGGTCGAAAATAGTTTTCTTGGGGGCCTAAAGGCGTGGGGGCCTTAGACCCCCAAATATTTCAAAATTTTTGTGCGTGGTGAAAATGTTTTTTGATGTAATGCAAACTCAAAAAACCAAAAAAAGTGTATAAAAATTCATTGTTAAATTAATTTGGGACATAAAGAGTTAATATGGCATCCAGTCTCCCATGCCACCATTATAGCACGGATAACTTTGGCTCCCAGTTCCCCCCACCCCCCCATTTGGACTCTAGTATTATCATATATCTTGACATTGAGAGCTGTTTATTTTTTTAACATGAATTATTAATATGTTTAAGAATGTAAATAAATGATAGGTGTCGCTGCAAGCTGTAAAATTATTTTGCCATTTCACTTTGCTCCGCTACATCATTTTGCCCCTCTTTCCCCTACTATGCAAAAATTCTTATTGCAATTCAATTTTCTTTTTCAGTTTGGAAATTTTTTCTCTTGGTTTTTCTTTTCCAGGGGATAGGGGGAGGGTAGCAGGAGTTCATGTAGGAATTAATTTCGATACGGGCCTTAGAGAAATATCATGAGACATTTAACGAAACATTTGTCGTTTATTGTAAACGTGATGTCCCTCTTTGTTGATGATTTTTTTATGCCTTATTATGTTAAGCCACTTGCAAATTTTTTCTTATAAAAAACATTCCAATCGCTGCCTCTCCAAAAAGCAATAAATAGAGCAAACGAGAACTAAATTAAATAACACAACTAAATACAAAACATTGCATAAAAGTGGTGTATCTCCTCGCAAAAGATAAAATTAGAGTAAACAGACCAGTGAATGAACCACCTCGTAATTTTCTTTATAAAATAAGTTTTTAAACCATTTTTTACTTCTTTTTACGTAGTAAAGGAAATATTGTGATCGTGAAAAAAAAAAAAAAAAAAATCACTCAAATTTGGATCTAAATTCAAATTTTGCTCACCTCCGAATAAATGTTGAGTCGTTTTTTCGACCTGTCAGCACGTGCATATGTACCTGCCAACATATAACCAACCGAAAAATCCTTTTCAACCACCCCCGACAAAATTATGACGAGTTTTCTCGTGACGTATGTATGTTTGTATGTATGTGCGTATGTATGTGCGTAGCGGATGTATGTATGTATGTCGCATAACTCAAAAAATATATGACGTTGAAACTTCTAGTTGGGTATGTAGGCTTTGAGGGGGGTTTAGTTGTGCACCTCCCCTTGTGGTTGCATTTAAATGTTCCCAAGGGGGTGTTTTACCCCTTTTTGGAGGTAAATCAATGTTAATTTCAATGCAGACTTATGTGATATGAATTGGCGCGACCACTTGGCGATAAATCGCCAAGCTTTTGGTCGCCAAGTATTGAAGCCAACTTGGCGACATATCGCCAAGTTGTCGACAAATTTGACGAAAAATATTTTTTGAATTTGGGTTCAATTTGGCACTAATGGCGAAATTTTGTGAAAAACCCACTGAATGATGTTAAAATCGGCGATTTTTAGAAAATTAATCATTGTAAACTATTTTTTTTGCATTGTTTCGTGGCAAACTTGGGGTGTAAATGTTTGAATTGTTATCTTGCTCACTTCAAGCACTGTCTTAAAACTTAAGGGATCTACTAAGAAATTTACACGTAATAGGAAGTAGTGTGGGGTCCATACCAGATTTTCTTAGATGAATCAGCAGTAGGCACGTCATTTTACACATTTCTAAAAAAGAAAATGGCTAGAAAATGCTGCGTTTGTGTTTTGTTGAGGGTTTTCATTCACTGGGTCAAGGCACTTTTTCTCCTTTCTACCACCCCCCACACACAAAAAAAAAACGGACCCAGAACCATAAAAATGAGCGCAATATTTAAAAAAATAATTACATAAATCGCCTCAAATGTTTTTACTTTTATGTGACAAATGCTACAATTTTTAGCGATGCTATTAATTTTTTAAAAATGAAATTTCGCTAAAGTGTTCATTCACTGGTTGGTGTTTTGCAAATTTTTATTTATGGAAGAAACTACAAGTGTTTAGTTCTATTAGTTATTAGACCTTCATTTTAAGCAAAGTGCTTCGCTTTTATTCAAAAAGAATTATTTTAAATATGCTGACATTGATCAAAAAATACACTTTTTAAAAATACGGAGATAGGGCCACTTTTACAACACACGGCATATTCAATGAAAAAATCGGAAATAGTGGTATCTAAATCAAGAGTACTATGAAAAGTAAATTTTTTTAAATGCTCTTTCTAATTATGAGTTCAGCTACATATACAACTTTTGTGCTTAGCATAGCATTCTGCCAGCGATTTGCAAAAAAAAAAAAAAAAAAAATGTATATCCAATTGTAATACGTTTTTATAGATAAAATATTTCAAATACAGTGAACTCTCACTTATACACCGCCTCATTTATGCGCCTTTTTCACTTATACGACGATTTTCAATGTCAATTCCATAGCAAAATGATAATAACATCATTCGTTTATGCGTCGCTCTAAAGATAAGTGCTTCACTTATGCGCCGAATTTTTCGTAAAATGTAAAATATTTAATTTATTTTATTTAAAAAATAAACATGTTTCTTCGCTTTCCTTTTTAATCTCTCACCTTTACTACTCACGGAAGGTATTTTTCCGCATGAACTAGAGTTTGGAGAGGGAGAATTATTTATTATGCATCGTTTTAAAGTTAACAGTTTGTGACTAGGTATGCTACAATTTTATAGCATACCTAGTCACAAACTGTTAACTTCCTTTATAACTGTATGAATGTTCTTCCTTTATAATTGTAGTTACGCCACACAAATTGCCAAACCGCAGTAATATGTTCCTCTTCTGTAAAAACATTCTTATTCATGCTCTCATTAGAACTAATGTTGTGTTTAGACCCTCAAATAGACTTGTTCACTTATGGGCAATTCCACGGTAACTTACGTTACATTTCGACCGACTCTTATGCAGTTAGCTCCTTAGTACAGACAAATATTGCTATAAAAACCTTGTACAAAAGCATTCAGTGAAAATGACAGTCAAAAGCAAAATTAAAATGCAAAAATATTCGATGCACTTAAATTTTACAAAATTTAGCAGTCAAAAATAAGGCAGTAACTTACGTTACACAAAAAGGAATGGCATAATATGAAAATTGGTTCTAAGGCAAATTTCTGCTCTATTACAGCTGTTTTCTTGTTTGAAGTATAATTTATCAGTTTCTTATAATATTTAGGAATTAATTTTCGTAAATTTAAAATTTTATTTTAAAAATTGAATTTTATGGGAATTTTTAACTGAGTAACTTACGTTACAGTAACTTACGTTACAAAGTTCACTTACAAGCATATCTTTATTACAAAAATTAATGAATGAAAATTACAGCTTAGTTTGGATCAAAATACAGAAAATTAACAATTATGAGTTAAATTTACAAAAATTTAATGCCAAACTCAATGATCAATCAAAAATATTACAAAACATAAGACTTTTAAATGCATACTGGCCGCTGGTATTAACAAGTTCAGGTAATTCTATTTTCGAATCATGTTTTCTCTTATAATAAATTTCCTCTGTTGTTTCTGGCCATTTCTAATTGGTTCCAACAGCAGCCATTACTGTTACTTTAAACTCGTTTTCTTCAATAATCGTCACAACTCAAGGATACAATGTATTTTCGTACTTCATCACACACCAGTCACCAGCTTTTATCTCTGTTTTTTCTTCTTGTTCCTTAAAATACTAACTAGACGAAACCCTGCATTTTGTTCATTTCTGGTTCTTAAATGGTCATTGTCAATGTGCGGATCTTCAGAAAATATTTTTGATGCATTTTGCTTTTTTAAAAAATATTTCAATACTATCAAGAGTGACTTTTATTTATGAATCTGTAATATCCACATGACTTTTCTCATACTCCTTCTACAGCGCATCTTTTCTGCTGAGTTCAGTGGCATTTTAATGCAGAACAAAATATATTTCAATTGAAAGAGATAAACTATTTTTATATTTGTTTTTTCCAAAACATATTTACTAACTTTAAATCATAGCAGAAGTCATTTTTGAATAATTCATAGTACATTACCTCCTAAATATTCTGAATGCAGTGATATTGTTAAAGAGAATTAATATCTTAAGAGCCAAAAAGAAGCATGTAATTTATAATAAAGGTGTATTGTAATCTTATTAACAAACAAGCATTTTAAGAAATATGAGTAATCTAAATTAAGTAAATACAGTGCAATTAAAAGAATTATTCAATAAATGACTTCTATTAACCACATAGGTTTTATTTACAATTTACTTTATTTCGAAACACAAGTATTGAAGTTCTACTAAGGTAACTTACGTTATCTGCATATGTGGGTAAATTACGTTACACGTTTTGATTGTAGCACAAAAAATTTAATAAAGAATATTCAAAAGAAAAGTATTGTTATTTGCTTAGTACACATCTATAAGATAGAAAATATAACATAGTTAACATCGTATTGCCCTTTCTTTATTTGCTGTAAAAACTTTAACATGTTTTTGGTAACTTACGTTACTTAGAACAGAGCCTTCTTTTTGAAATTGACATAAATCACTTAATTTAATTGAAAACACTTGTTTCATCAATTCACAATATTAATTTAAAGTGTAATAAACAACACTCTTCCTTTGTCACATTTATCTAATGGAAAAATTTGAAACTTATTAATGTTGAAAGTTTGACCATTTGCTTCACTGAAAATAAAATACTCTAATACCAACTTCAAAGTATTGCCGAAACTAAAAAACTACATTCCTAACAAAAAATTGTTATAAATAAGAAACTTCTAACATTTTTAAACCAAAAAATATGCAGAACAGTCACATTACTCGAATTTAATTTTTTCAACGCTTTTCCACACTTGCATGGAATTGCCCTTATGCGTTTCTTTCAGTTATGCGCCTTTTTCTGTTGGTCCCTTGGGCCGGCGCATAAGTGAGAGTTCACTGCACCTAAACACAATAACTTAAATTATTCATTTGACTTTAAATGAAAACCGAAAGTGAAATCTGCATTCTAGTAAGTCTAGGCATTTTTCTTATTCAACAATTCCGTTGATAATTTAACTGAATTCCAGAACAAATTCATTTCTAATCTCAAATTCACTTTTGAATAAGAAATTTCCTCAATTATTTATTTCCTTTTTATGTTTTCTTTAACCTCAGCTGCATAAACAATCAGTTTGATTTTGAATAAATTACGAGGAATTGTTTTACATGTGTATCGCAAGATATTATTACTCATATTGTCGTTTAATAAACCTATTTTTAAAATAAACAGAGTTTCAAACAGATGAAGATATTGAATCTCGCATTTTCTTAATACATAAATTATAAAGCAATTTTGAAGAGAAAAAAAAACAATTTAATGTTAAGTTTTGCATGTTTGATGCTTAAATACTTAATAAATATGTTATCTATGGATTGAAATGGTGCTAGATATTTTGATATTAAGGTATAAAAATAAGGAAAATATAGTTGTGTATAATTAAACATATCTCGTTTTATAATAGGTTGATTTCATTTTAATAAAAAATTCACTTGTTGCGTAAAACAGCCTACAAAGACTTCGTTGCTCAGTTCCGGAGATCTTTCATAAGGTACGTCCGTTGCTGAACCAAAATTGAATTGAATTGAACAAACATTATTTTTGGACATCTTTAAAACTTAGTTACAATCAAGGCCGTAGTCAAGGGGTGTGTTTTTAAGGTTCAAACTCCCTCCGAAACTTTTCGAAACTAGTCCAAAAAGTGCTTTTTAACCCTTCACTGCACGGTGTGCCAGATCTGTCACAAACCAAATAAACCCTCATATATTCCTATGATTTTTAAATGCAGTTAAATTGAGCTTTGTGCCCCTTCTGGAACATTGCTATAACAGTTTAGTGTGATTTTTATGTACTAGTTAGCTGCACTAGTCTAGGTATTACAGTTCTTGCTTTTTTAAAAAAAGGGTCTGCATTTCCGTTAGAAGTGTGCTTAGTCATTATTTCCTTTGTTCCAAAAATGTTTAAATACACTTAGTGGAAAGTTTGTTTATACCACTTATGACACAAAAACATTGTAGATTATTACACTTATCGGTATACAAAGCATATGCTATGTGCTTTGTGCCATATATAGAACAAACAATTAAAACATCATTTTTGGTGTACATTTTTAAGATTAATTTTTTTCTTCATTTTTCCTGAACTCACGGTTATTTAAAAGGTAACAAATGATTTTTTTCATGAAAATATAAAAAATCGTGCAGTGAAGGGTTAATGCAGTTTTTTTGCTGAAAAATAATATTATTACTATTTTAGTTTTTATTTTCTTATTTACCGTAAAGTCGGGCTACTTGGACCCACAATGGGGTTACTTGAGCCCACAGTAAAATGATAATATCTGGGTTTGGTACCAGCGTTAGAGACTGCAGAGTGCTTCTACCTAGCGGAGAAACGAGGAACTACGTGTAAGTCTTCAACTAATAAGTACCAAACCTAGATTTTATCATTTTACTGTAATGGGCTCAAGTAACACCCTAGGGTCCAAGTAACCCGACTTTACGGTACTTTTCAATTTCATTTGAAAACTGAAATTATCGTTATTGAATGATAGTACAAATTAATTGATTTATCTGCAGTATTTATGGATTTGGTAGTTTTCGCAAACATAATTTCATACACAACAATACACCTTTTTAACCGGGGCGAAGATATTTTGTACACATCAGAGTTTTTTTCATCAATAAAAGATATGTTCGGTATTATCTTATTTTTCATGTTAATGCTCTTAAGCATCAACCGTAACCAAAAGTAATAGAAGATAACATGAAATCAAATTATATTTGTCATATAGGTTTTAACACTTTGACTGCCATGGCTATCATATGTGATATCCAGTGATATTTCCGTTGAGACACTGGCTATCCAATATGATAGCCAGGGTGTTTCAACACTTCAGGCCATGGTTATCAAAGATGTTATCAGTTACATGAAAATCGTATTGGAGTTTGATTGTTGGGCTCCCTACGATGTGTTAGGTATACGTGGTTTGCGCAAATTGGTATATGTGACGATTTTATGAGCTAAGTTTTATGAAAAATTAAATATTTGAAACATGCAACAAAAAAGGGAATATATATAAATAGAGAGAAAGTATGTGATAAATATATATAAAATATCCGCGTCAGAATCAAATAAATCAAAGTCTTCATCATCCCATGAATCATAGCATCTCATAGCCGCAGCTTCAATTTCTTCAGAAGTTAACTTTCTCTTGCTCATTGTAATAAAAATTCAAATAATTCTAACCTAAACAAAATAATAGAAATAAAATCATATAAATAAAATAATAAAAAAACAAACTTTATTGATAAATGACGAATTTAGCTGGCTATCAAATAAGATAGCCATGGCCACGCATGGAAGAATTTACACTAACTTTCGTGGTGTGCTTTGGCTATCATTTTTGGTAGCCAGAATGAAAATCTCCCCATGTGTTACAAAATGAGTCAGATTGAAAAATAGTTTTTAAATATAGTTTTATGTTGAAAAAAATACAAATTACACAAATAAAAAGTTTGGCCCCGTGGTGAACATTTGCAATTTCGGCTTGGCAGTCAAAGTGTTAAGAGAATTGTGTTGGTAAAATCCTCCCCGAAACATCAGTCTGGTTATGGCCCAGGTGACAATTAAAAGAAATAGAGTTCATGTTTTTCATAAAATTCTTGCAGAGAAACATGGATGTAAAATATTCGGGGCGCGGAAAGTAATGTTGCTCTGAGCAAACAAATAAATTAAAATTTTTTTATTTTTAACCGTTTTACTTTTCTAACTATCAACAGCCTTTTCCCATCTTATGCAAATTTTTAATCCCGGATAGATACAAATCATTTATTTTATGCAGCAAAATATCTGGAAATGTAAGCCAAACCTTCAAGTTTTTATCTCATAGAAAATACGGGTTTTAGGGAAATCATATGGTGCAATTTGTGGCAAGAATATTTCCGTCATTATCGCAGAAAAAGAGTGATCCTGAAAAATGAAAATGCACACTGCTCAAAGCGAACGCTTAAAAATGAATGAGTAGTCGTGAGCTGCTTCATCAACTGTAATCACCTGACGTTGCACTATCTGATTTCTTTTTTTTTTTTGATTTTATGCTGCAAAAGAAAAAACACCTTGAAAATTTGTCCGGTACCCAAAAGGCCATCCTCTCCTAGAATGTGTTCGAACCCAGACAGGACCAAGGACAGAACAAACCTAATCTAGCAGCATTGTACGCAGGCCTTAGCCATGGCATTACGGCACTGCCAGTTTAGGTTTTGCACCGACCGACTAGACCGACCAATGAATGAACACTTCAGGGAGAAATCTCGTTTTCGAAAATTTATAGCAACGTTAAAAATTGTAGCACTTGCCTCATGACAGTAAAAACACTTTAGGTGATATATGTGTAATTATTTTTTTAAATATTGGACAAAATTTTATGGTGGTTCTAGATCAGGTTTTTTGGGGGAATGAAAGGAGAAAAAGTGCCTTGACCCAGTGAATAAACACCCAAAATAAAAGACAAACGCAGCATTTTTTAGCCATTTCCTTTTTGGATTCGTGTAGAAGGAATGGATTACTGCCTGTTTAATTAATCTAATAAAAATGTTTCAGAAGCTTATTTTTCCGAGAAAGTTACGAGATGTTCATTCACTGGAAGTGTTCATTCACTGGAAGTGTTCATTCACTGGTCTGTCTACCTAGAGAAGAAAAAGTAATATTACTTTTATCACAATGTCTGTTTTCAAATAAACATTTAACAAAAGGAAGAACTTATTACGCACGCGTTATGATTATATCCTATTCAACCAAATCATAACAAATATTCGAAACTTCCCTTTTTGGGAGAGCAAGTGCAACAGAAAAAAAACTCCCGAACTCCACACTGTAAAACATGAACTGTTGTTTTTACAGTATAATACTGGCAGCCGAGGGTCCAATTGAAATCCGTTAAATTTCACAGTAATAAACTGTAAATCTAACAATTTTACAGTTTCGTGCGGTAAAGTTGGAAATTTTACAGCTTATTGCCGTAAAATTTAGCTGTGTTATATTGTAAAAACAACAGTATAATACTGGCAGCAGAGGTTCCAGTTTAAAACTGTAAAATCCACGGTAATAAACTGTTCAATTAGCAACTTTGCTGTTTGTTACTGTAAAATTAGTAATTTTACAGCTTAGTACTGTAAAAGTAGAAATTTATATGTCTGTAAAATTAGCAATTTTTTACAGTTTATTACTATATAATTAGCTGTATTATAGGGTCATTCCATAGTGACTAACTTAACATTCAGAGCTGATTTTGTAAGTGTTTTTACTTTAAGAGTAAAAAATATTTTTTAGTTATGCTGGTCGATTTACAATGTATATGGCATCTATGTATCATTTCTGCCAAGAATTTAAAACAAAATTACTGACAGTACATATTTTTTCAACCAAAATAGCAGCGTGACTAACGTAACATTTTTGCAACCCTGAAAATGAATGCTATTGTTGAGAGGCAACAATTTCTTAAAGTTAAGCAAGTGTTAAAAATTGAATGATATATTTGCAAAATGTGTAAAGTTGGTTTTTAAAAACATAAAACACATTTACTAAATCTTAATTCTTTTTAGTCTTAAGTGTCACTTTTACTCAAGATGGACTAACGTAACGTGACCAACGTAACCATCGAATAACAAGCTGTAAACACACTACAAACTATTTATTATGGCTAATCTCAGTGATAATTACAATACTTTAATTTTTTTAAAACTTCTTCTGTTGTATGATTTCTATTTATTTATTTATTTTTTGATATTTTTTTCACTTCGGTATTTTTTTTTCTTCGGCTGCGGTTGATATTTTAGTGGAATGACCCTATACTGTAAAAACAACATAAATTTTTCACAGTGCAGCAACGCGTGGAACGTAATTATTCGCGTCCTCTGGAGAACCCAGTCCCCACAAAAGCAAGAGCAAACAAACGATCCTATCAGCTGTCAAGAGCTGCAGAGGCGACAAGAGCTGGGAGATCTTGATTAATGGCCGGAATATCAATACCGCCACCTCGTGGCACGGTGCCACCGAACGCTGTGCTGCTATTTTCTGACGCGTCCTTCCTTCCCAGAGCCTCGAAAATATGGATCATTTCGACATTAGGTGGCATCTTCTCTGCTTGGGGGGAGGGGGAAGGCGATGGATATTGACGAGTGCTTTGTCTGATTCCTCATTGTTGTCCTCTTCGCTGGCAGATGCTGGGGAATTGCATATGGAATATTCACTGTACTATATTGTGGTAACAAGTCCGCCTCAAAAGTTTGTTCTGAGTAGCTACTACTTTGACTGAAGGAAAGACTCCGAAACTCTTCATAACATGTCCTTCTTTAGTTACTCAGAAATAGTCACGCCTAGCTTTGAAAATTTTGTATGGATCCAATTCCATGCTCATTATCTTGAAGCAGCAATTTGTTTGAAAGGTTAGAAAGAAATATTTTGTGTAAAATATTTTCATGCAAAAAAAAGTATGCATTATTAAGGTTATTCAACGTTAAGACTCACAAAAACTAAAGATAATTGTGGATATGTGTTTTGGTGCTACAAGGGACGGAAGACATTAGGTTGCATCTTCTCTGCTTGGGGGGGGGGGGAGCGATAGATATTGGCGAGTGCTTTGTCTGATTCCTCATTGTTGTACTCGTGGGCAGATGCTGGAGGATTGGGTATGGAGGAGTCAGTACCATAATGTGGTAACAAGTCTGTCTCAAAAGTTTGCACTGAATAGTCAGGCATATCATTTAAATCAGGGTTTTTGCATACTCTTCTATATCATGTCCCTCTTTAGTTACAAATAAATTGTTATGCATAGCTCCCAAATTTTCGTATGGATCCAATTTCATATTCTTTATCTTGAAGCAGCAATTTGTTTGAAAGGTTAAAAGAAATCTGTATATATATAAATGGATGTATATTTGTATGTTTGTTCCTTATACAAATCCACACTTTTGGTCAGATTTTCATCAAACTTGGCACAGGTTCCTTGATGCACTAGAATTCACATAGGCGGGGTTTTGAAATTTTGAAAAAGTCTAAAAAGCTCAAAATTCAAATTTTTTTCACAAAATGGCCATTTTCTTTCAAGTTAGAATAGATTGTGTAATAGACACAAGCCTTTAAGAATACAAACTGATAAAATTTAACACATTTAAATATAAATATTTCCCAACAAAGATTACGATTAACAATGAACTATCAATTTAAGGCTCACTTATTTCTTTTCAGCATGAAATAAGTTAAACATGATGCAATACCGGGCAACGCCGGGTAATAAGCTAGTATTTTGTGTAAAATATTTTTATACGATGAAACGTATTCAACGTTAAAACTCACAAAAAACAAACATACAGTGAACTCTCACTTATACGACGCCTCACTTATGCGCCTTTTTCACTCATACGACAATTTTGAATGGTCCCAGCACATTCCATATCAAAATAATGATATCATCATTCGTTTATGCGTCGCTCTAAAGATAAATATTTCACTTATGCGCCGAATTTTTCCTAAAATGTAAAAAAATATATTTATTTTCTTTAAAAAAAAAATAAGCATTTTTCTTCACTTTCTTCTTTAATCCTTCCATTTTACTGCTCGCGGAAGGCATTTTTTCCGCATGAATAAAAGTTCAAAGAGGGACAACTATACCAACTATGGATCGTTTTAAGGGGAACAGTTTGTAATTAGGTATGCTAAAATTTTTGTTTTCTCTTTAACACTGTAGTTACGTTAGAGTAATCGCCAAGCCGTAGTAATATATCCCTTGTCTATAGAAACATTCTTATTCATTGTCTCATTAGAACCTATGTTGCGCTCTAGTCCTTTAAATAGGCTTGTTCACTTATACGGCTCTTTCACTTATGCGCCTTTTTCTGTTGGTCCCTTGGGCCGGCGCATAAGTGAGAGTTTACTGTACTTGTAGATACGTGTTTTGGTGCTCCAAGAGACGGAAGACATTAGGTTGCTTCTTCTATGCTTTGAGGGGATGGTGGGGGGGGGGGGGGTTAGATACTGACGATTGCTGTTGTCTGAATCTTCATTCTTCTCCTCGTTGGCAGATACTGGAGGACTGCATATGGAGGAGTCAGTACCATATTGTGATAACAAGTCCGTCACAAATGTTTCTTCGAGTAGCCAAGTAAATCATTTAGGTGGCTTGGAAATTCTTTATAGCCCGCCATATACAAAGAAGTTATGTCCCTTATCATATTTTCAAATTGATCCAACTTCACAACGTTTATCTTGAGGTAAAAATGTATTTAAAGGGTTAAAAAGCAGTACCATATTTTATATCAAATGAGGAGAAATTTATCGAAAAGGAGAATACACATTTTTTAGAAAAACTCGTTTTTTGACACTCTTTATAATTTTACGATGGCCTTAATCAAACCAACTAATCTCCAGTAGTCCCAACGTAACAAATACATAGTTATTAAAGAGAAAATTTCAGTGTTTCGATCAAAAGGCAACAAATTCTTTCCTTGCAATTTCTTCTGGTCTTTTCAAACAAATTGTATCCTATGAAAATCTGTCAAAAAAAAACCTTTTTTCTACAAGTCTAAAACTGGATCGTATGTCAGTTATGAATTCGGAAAGTGACAAAACATCTAAGAGACAGGTGATCTTTTGTACGATTAATGGAAAAGAAATTCTGCTACCGTTAGAGGGCAGTTACTGCCTTCTTCGGCAAACGTATTATCAAATAAGCTCATGAACTCGATGGACAATGACTTTCTTTGATGAATAAGACATTACTATACTGTAAAAATAAATGTTGTTTTTACAGTGTAATATAGCTAATTTTATAGCAATAAACTGTAAAAAAGACTAATTTTACAGTAATAAAGTGTACAATATCTAATTTTACAGTACCAAACTGTAAAACTGCCACTTTTACAACTCTAAACTGTATAATTGCTAATTTTATAGCTTATTATCGTGCATTTTACAGTTTTAAACTGGAATCCCTGCTGCCAGTTTTATACTGTTATTTTTTTCAGTATAATACAGCTATATTTTACGGCAATAAACTGTAAAATTGTTAATTTTACAGTAAGAAACTGTGAAATTGCTAGTTTTACGGCTTATTACTGTGCATTTTACAGTTTCAAAGTGGAATCTCGGTCACCAGTATTATACTGTAAAAACAACAGATCATTTTGCGCAGTGTATGTATGTATGTCTAGTTTGCCCTGCAGCAGGTTCTTAACTATTGGACTATTTTTTTCTTCTTTAAGAATGCAATAGTTGACTATTGACCCCCCCCCCTGACGGGCCTGGTTGTAAGTTCAAGCATTTGCTGATAGACAGCAATCGTAAAACGGAACAGTACCAATGTTTCTTGCAAAGCGGTTACTTAACTAATATTTTATTGCTCAAAATTTTGTTTTACTGACCGACAAAACTTTTGTAATCAATAGCTCATATTTAGTACTATAATCTAACATTTTTTTCGCGAAACCTCCGTCGAATCTGCGCACGCGCCAAATCTCCTCTGACTTTCTCGAAATAGGGGGGAAATGCAACGAGGAAGTAGCGAACGAACAAAAGCTGAAGGCATCGGGAAGTGCGCATCCAAAACCTCTCTTCCCTTTTTCAAATGGAAGCGTTCGTGGCTGCCAGGCGCACAATACGCAAACAGACAGTACACACACACACACGCTAGCGCAAACGCATATGTGTGGGTGTGTTGGGTACTCATCCGTTTCTAATATGTTTTTACAGTTAGAACGTAACATTAACCTTTATGTGAGTTTTTTTAGTTGAATCCACTAATTATAAAAAAAAAATAAAATATCGCATCAACTAACGAAACAAACATTTTCTATTTGTTCCATCAACTATTTTCCATTTAAAAATTCTAGAAGCATATTATAATATGGATTATTTTGTTCCAACTCTTTTTGTGCTTGAACAAGCTTACCTACTAGTTCTCCAATCTCAGTGCTATTATTACATGCTTTGGTGTCTTTATTTTCTCTTAAAAATCTAAGACAATGATTTTCAAATATTTGTTAAAAATTCTGAATGTGCAGCAAAAAAGACAAGTAAAAAATAAATCAAGAAAACAGTAAAAGAAAAAAAGATGTACACCAAATACTCTTGCCTTTTTAAGTAGAGATGAATTATTCATAAATGCTTTGTACTTCATTAAATACATGTATTATCATGAGATTTATAGTTAATAATTTATGTATAGATCATTAGTTTTTAATTTTCTTTTTTATGAAGAAGATCCTGAATAATAAATAAAACGTTTGAGCTTAAGTTTGTTTAAATTTAATTAAATAAACAAAATAATGTTTAATACGCTCTCTTTGATGAATTTAAGTGCAATTTGTCAACATTTGTTGTTTAAAATTCCTTAAAAAAACACATTAATTTTTGTTGCATAGCTGCGTTGTTTTGTCCTGCTTATGAAGTTCAAATAAAATTATAATATCTGCTTTTAGCGGGAATTTAATTTGTAGGTAAACAATCTTTGTTCTAAAAGGAGATCGGGTGAGGGGACAACACAAAAGAATTAATTTTGCACTCCTTCTGAAAAACATTCAGATCTATCGTATTTGCTATTTTATAATTCATTGCCGAATTTGTTTGACTTATAATAAAAGGGCATTTTTATTTTTTAGTCATCATTGGGCTTTATTCGAAAGAACATGATATCATCTAATCCAAAAATAAACCTCTTTTCGTTTGAAGTGGAAAAGGATTCTCTACTAATGAGTAAGGAATTACATTAATTTTGAAGTACATTTTCAGCAAAATGCTCGTGGCACTTAAGGAAAGAAATATTTTTTCAAAACATTTTCCGTAATAATCCTTCTTTAAAAATAATTCATTTATTGAATAAAGAATTGTTCAAGTAAGGATTCAGTTTTCCGTGTTGATATTTTTTTCCTTTTTCTTATTTTGGATAGATGTCTATTTTTATCTATCGATCTTTATTAAACAATCTAATAGAACATCTGTTACGGTATCCGCCTACTTGCGGGACAATTTTTTTTTTTTTTTGAATAAGTCAATTTTGTAACATTTTTTTTTTCACTCTATGGTACAATAGTGATTCAAAATAGAACAGAAATAAACAGTAGTAAACAGTAAAATTGCTAATTTTACAGTAGTAAAATGTAAAATTGCTAAATATAGTGTTTTTTGCGAATTTAACAGTTTTAACTGAAACTTTAGCTGCAAGTATTGCACTATTGCTTTTTACGGTACAATACAGCTAATTTTATGATAATAAACTCTAAAATTGCTAACTTAACAGTAATAAATTGTAAAATTGCTAGTTTTACAGTTTATTACTGTAAAACTAACTGTAACTGCATTTTGAAGTTTTAAACCTGAACTTCTGCTTCTCGTATTACACTGTTGTTTTTACAGTAATAAACTGTAAAATAGATAATTTTAAATTAGTAAACTGTAAAATTGCTAGTTTACAGTAATAAACTGTCAAATTGCCAGTTTTACAGTTTATTATTGTGCATTTTACAGTTTTAAACTGGAACCTCTCCTGAAAGTATTACACTATTGTTTTTACAGTATAATACAGCTCATTTTTTGTACTAAACTCTAAAATTGCTAATTTTACAGTAATAAACTGAAATTGCTAGGTTTACACAAATAAACTGTAAAATAGCTAGCTTTACAGCTTATTACTGTGCTTTTGCAGTTTTAAACTGGAAACTCTGCTGTCAGTGTTATACTGTAAAAACGACAGTTTTTTTTTGCTGTGTAGATTCCGTATAAAAAGTTAGATTCCAAATTTTTAACTTGTTTTTTTTCGTTTCAAACTGTTCATATCTTAAATCTGCTGCTCACTTTGAGCATTTTTGCAATTGGAAGTATGCATCTAGGACGAACGATGGTTAGAACAGAAATAGAGGTCTTGCATGTTACACGGGGCACCCTGTATGCAAATAGTCGAGCTTCGGCACATGTTTTACTACGAAAGTTAAGCTGCACCACCAACCAGAATGTGTTGGATTCAAATGCCCCTTTAAAGATCTATAATGTTTGACCAGAGGGACAAAAG